>APFE030732567.1:108013-118124 GCA_000404065.3 Pinus taeda | reverse complement strand
TTTGTGTATATGGTTATCTCTGTAATTGGTTGCGTTCCTGTTTAAATCTGGATCACAGCTACAGAGCCTTCTCCTACTCTATGACCCAAAGACACACTTAGTTACCTAGAATCTTTCTTCTCTCCCATTCTCTATTCTCTTTTACACTTAGAGCCTCACTCTATTTATACAATCCCACGGTCCATGGACCATGGGTAGGCCTACATTACATTACAAAACTAGGGTAGACAATGCTATGACTCTATCATACTTTCGTGCTCTACACTCGCAATTCGGAGAGCTTAATAGCAATATTAGGTCAAAACTTGGGCTTTGAGACCCAAAGCATGCCTTGGGGGGATTCCATGCCAAAAATACCCCCAACACAAACATCGTGACTCGCCCTCGAGTCACTCTATCAACGCGACAATCTTGGCACGGAGTCCCTCCAACTATTCTCGAACTATGCCTAGGTTAGCAATGCACTGAGTTGTTGCTTGCTAGATCTTCTACATGTGTTGTTCCGATATCTCTGTGTCTAGGGTGCTTCTCTACATCAATGTGTGCATCTCCTATATGTTTGCAATCTTTCCTTCGATGTTTACCATGATGGTGAAGGCCTCATCAATCCAAGGCTGGATGTGCGCTTTTAGGACTGCCTCCTTATGTTGTGCCGCATCCACCTATTCCTTCAGTTCTTTAGCATGTTGCATTCTCACAAGCTGCCGGGTGAGGACCACTATCTATCCTTAGACACTATCATATTGTTGTTGGAGTTCTTGCACCTCTGTCTCTAAGTGCTTGATGTTGGGGTCCTCCTGCAGAGTTGTGAGGACCTCAAGTGATTCTTCCAACATGCTGGTGCAGTCTCACACTACACCTCCGACCTCCTCTAATCTTGCTATGATAATGCTAGCATGTTGTTCTCTAACTTCCGAGGGAGTGGATGGCTACGCCTATAATCGCGACTTGGCGATCTTAAGATTCAGCTCTGGCTAAACCTTTGTCATTTCTTCCCTAGCCTCATGGACTCCTCCTGCTAATCTATGGATCCATACCTCTGCTAGTAGATCTATTGGGATGGCCAGCTCCGCGATGCTTCGGTAAGCGTTGCTTATCACCTGCACTAGCTGTTGATTTTGCAACACTAATTCATCACACTGCAAGTTGAGTTGTTCCACGTTTATCTTCCACTCATTGAGGACTTGGAGCACATAGCTTTGGTGTTATCCCATCCTGCAATAGATATAATGTCTTGTACGAAAGGGCAGCTAGATTAACCCTGATACCTTTCATCATGCTAACCGAAAGCTTGTCGTCCTCATTTGATGTCACTAGAGCCCCTTTCAGCAACACGATTGTGCTCATCATCAGTGCACATAACATTTTCTTTACTGTTGTGGATCTGACTATGAGGTTGGTTGAAAGGGTGCCAACCTGAGGGGCATGCACCTATAAGTCTTGCAACTGCGCTCTGAGGGCCCCCAACATAGTCTGGTGCTCCTACATGAAATCCTAAAGAGCCTCATTTGTAACATTGCGCACCATCTCGCAAATGTAATGCAAACCAACCTCGGCTAGGGTGATCAGGTCAATGGACAATTTTGAGGCCTTGATCTTCTTCCTCGATCCTACTCGCTCTGCCCAGTGTTGGCCCTTCAACTCTGTGGACACAGTTCATGGGTCCCCAGGTAGGGGACTCACTATTCAGATTGGTGAGGAGTTACCCTATTATTATGATTCTTCAAATATATATTTCTATAGAGAGAGATAGCGTGTAGTGTAGGTTCCCGTGGAGCATCTTTCTTCTTTCACTGCCACTAGTTCTATCACTGATCGGCTATGATACTTTTCATGGTGCCGACGGAATCATAACCCTCGAACTCTATACCTAAACCTCTTCCTAGACAGTGACCCTAGGTCTCGACAGAAACATATACCTTTACCCTCGACCCTATACCGCTACCGAACAAACGGGTCCTACCTCACTTACGTATATGCAGCACAGGGTTACTACAGCACCTAACGTAGAGAGGTATATAGCCTTCCTTCTATTATTTCTACTTCCTCTACCTCCAGTCCTTGTGAAGGCATTGTTTAGCCCTCATCCACCTTCGCGGATACTGCCTGTGATGCTACTGCTACTGTTGTGACCTTTTCCTGCTCAGCTGCTTTCTGTGTCGCTTCATGTGCTACCCGCACTTCTACTACTGCTGTTTTCATCCATCGTTTTTTGGCCAACTATGCGAGGTGCAGCTTGGCATCATCTTTCTTCTTCTGTGCTGTCGACCTCTCGACTTATGCAATGTCTGGGGCACGCCATTCCGGAGGCCATGCCTCCAAGATAGTGAAAGTGGTGTCATCAGTGGCTTCAAAACGTAGCTTTGTCCACTGCTTTTTCGGATCCTTTCGCACCCTTATATAGATGTTGTGCATGTCTTCCTTAAATTCCGCAAAACTTTGCAGACTGTTGTAAACCATGGGCAACAACCATGGCTTATGGTTGATCCACATTCGGATGGTCATCTCCATGAGCACCTAGAAGATCTTGGTGTTGTGTATCCTTGTAGCATTCTTCGTGGCACAAAGCGAAGCGTACCTCATGGCCTCTAATAATTCTCTATCAATTATGGGGAATTAACTGTACTCTGGCAATTCCCTAGCTATGAGCACTATGGATAGCAACAACCATGCCTAGTGGAAGGTTTTACCATGCTCCTGGGCTTCGCAACAATTCTCTAAGAATTATGTGCAAAGGAATTCAGACCAGTTAAACTAGACCCCCTCCACACATTGCTCGTCCAGTACGACCACTGGCGCATGCGCAGAACTTGCGCATAACTTTCCCTGCAAGGATTTGGGTTGCCACGTGTACTGCTTTGTCCTTGATGTTGGAGATTGTGCAACCCCTCTTCTTCTTTCTAGCTTGTACTTCATCTTCATGGCCTCCGTGAGGGCAAATCACTTCCCTTTCCTTCCGATATGGCCTCGGGGTCTTTTCATTTGTATGGAAGCTGAGAAATGTGATGAATTAGGTATGTCGTGATGGGGATGGGCTCCTTCAGCCACAAATACCCATCATGCACCAAGCAAAGTAGCTGCCTGATGACGAAAATGGTTATTGCGGAAAACCACCTCAAATGAAGGTGGGGATGTGTACTTGACTTCTTCTTCAAGTGCACATGTATATCATGAGGTTTGATTGATTGACTTAGGTGCATCCTTTCACTTCACTCCCCATAGGGAGTGGTTCTATGAGTAGGGAAAATATGATGGTGGTGATTTATTCTTAGAGGATGATAGGAAAGATAGAGTCATTGTTACACATCAATTTGTCACCATCCCTGTTACCGCTTCTCTCGCATCTTGGAGGACTCATTTTGGGACTTGTGAGAAGTGACATGACCTGTAAACACTTGCATTATATTCCCCTGTGCATGAACTTCATTTGCCCTGAAGACATCTCCTGCAAAAAACTCATAAAAACAGCCCTTTTTCCATTGGCGCGGTTTCACTGTGCAGCACTCGTGCCAATGGGGGAAATCCTCCAAAGAGGGCGCGCCAGTTGGCGCTCTGTCACAGAGTCGTACTTGTGCAATCCAAAATGGGTAGTGTTTTTTAACAAATCAACAGCAGAAGATTCATCCTAACCAACTCCTGGACTGAATCTATCTTGAGTTGGGAGGTTTGGCTTCGAATCTCCATAGAGGGGAAGTGGTTTGCCACCTCTCATGGAAGCTTCTTTAGTGATAAAGCCAATCCCATGAATATTGTGGATGATCCTAAGTCCCCCTCCTCTATCTATAAAAACTTGTCCATTTTCCTTAGGCAAGCTAGTTCTAGAGATTGAGAATTTTCAAGTTAGGAAAGGCTTCATGCTGCAAGAGCCTTCTTCATTCCCATAAGGCCAAATCTAGGTAAGAAGATTCTTGTCCAATAACCAAGGAGAGAGAGGCTTGCTCCCATTCCCAACAAGCTTTGCAGGACATGTGTTGTTGATCATCCAGCCAAAGGAGGATTTGACGTCAGAACTCTGGTTGTATTCTTCTTTGTTTATCATTAATAGACGACTATTATTATGGTTCCACTCTTATTGTTCTTTGTAATGATGATGAGTTATATCCTTTCTAACTAATATATAGTTGCATCTATTGGATTTTACGCTTGTGTTTGTGTCATTCTTTGTATGTGTAGGTGTCCATTCACGGAGATCGTGGGGATCGTGATCTGCCAGAGCAAAGGAACGGGAGCATGAACTCTTCTACAAGCACTAGCGTTGGAATCCAGGTAGGCCCTCATCATTGGTATTTAATTTGCAATTAGGAACTTGCATGATAACATTGTATGATTGTTGCTAGACCCGATCTGGGCTAGTAGGGATCGCCTCTATCTGCAGAGGGGATCTACCTCCACAATAGTCATCAAACGCAGAAAAGTAAAGCTGAAGTTTCAAGGTGGAAGGATTAGAACACTTCTGGGTGTTCTACATATTCTTTCATTGGCCAGAAATATGATTTGTGTAAGCAAGATGGATGATGCAGGTGTAAAAACAGTCTTTGAAAAAGATACATGCAAGATGGTTTGGGTAGCATTGGTATTGATGCTAAGAGTTTAGGTTGGAACTCTGTACAAGCTTCTATCTAGTACTATTATTGATGGGTGCAATAGTTTTGTGGTTCCTAAAAGTGGAGCAAAACATCTAGTGGTCTCTGGAGAAAGTACCATGCTATGGCATCAAAGGCTTGGACATATTAGAGAGAAGGGCCTTCTAATACTTCATGGTAATGGTATGGGAGAAGGTATGTCTTATTTCTCTCTGGATTTCAATTTCTATGAACATTGCATACATGGGAAGCAAAATCGGGTGAGTTTCCCCTCTAGTGCTAAGAGGGCAAAAGGGATATTAGAGCTTGTGCATAGTGATATGTTTGGACCTATGTCAGTTCTGTCACTCAGTAAGTCAGTGTACTATCTATCCTTTATAGATGAATTCTCAAGGAATATATGATATATTTGCTCAGGAAAAACTCTGAAGTCTTTCACAGGCCTAAAGAATTTAAGGCTATGGTGGAAAACTAGACAGAGAAGAAGATAAAGGTGTCATGAGAAAATAATGGTGGAGAGTTCTACCAGAAGGAATTTGAATATTTCTGTAAGAAGTGTGGTATATCATGAAAGAAGACTACTCCATAAACACCTCAAAAAAATGGAGTTGTAGAAAGAATAAACATGACGTTGATGGAAAAGGAAATGTTACACAATCATTTGTCACCGACCCTGCATTACCTAATCCCAGACACTGTTGGTCCATGTTATTGACATCTACTTTGTGTCATGTTGCAAAATATGTGTCAGAGTCTTCCCTGTCATATCAGGAAGACTACCTCAGTTCATTACTCTGGGAGTAGACCCTTTTTAACCTCTGTTTTTGGGTCATCGCGGGTCATTAGTTATTTCACCCACAAAGATGCCCAAGATTGAACTAAGCCTAGTGACGTCGTCACTCTGTCCCTGTGTTTCACTCGCGGTGAGCTACTTTTGGCGAGTTTGTTTTAACAAATTTTCGATGGGTGGTCTTAGGGTTAGTTGTTGGATCCGATAAGCTTGCCTCTCTCCTTTGGGATGGTTTTTCCACTTTTTGTGCAAACTCCCAAAGGGATAAGATCTTTCTCCCATCCCTTATGGAGGCTCCTCCTCCAATAAATACCTCCTTCATGGCTAAGATCAGCTAGTTCAGATAGAGAGGGAGAGAGTTTGGCTAGAGTTTGGAAGTAGCTTCTAATGTAACTTAGCCTAGGATAGTTTTTTTGTGGATTTGGCTTGATTGTATGAGTGCTCTAGCATCATAATTTTCCCTTTTGGGTAGGAGAGAGAGTTACTCATCCTCTTGGGAGACAATTCATGAGTGAATTCTTACCGAGACATGCTGACAGGACCCTTCAAGGAGACCTACAATGTCAGGGCATGATTGTAAGTTTTAGTTCAGTTCATATTAATACAAATCAACAATTTATTTCCTATATCTCATGTTAAAGTGCATATTCATAGATTGAAGTTCCTTGACCCTTTAAGTAGATTATTTTTTTTGTATTCTATTTGTTTTTTTCTTTGTATGTTGTTTCAAGTACAAAAGTGATTAGAACAAGAGCTGGAGCAACACAACGAGAACTTCATCAAACGAGGATTAGAAGGTAGGCCTTCATGACATTAACTATTTAAGGGAATTTGCTTTGATATTGTTCTTGCTGTGATTAGACCCACTCTAGGGCTAGAGGGGTTGCCTCTGTCCGTAGAGGAAACTTACCTGCATTGCCAAGTTGGCGACTCCGCTGGGGAACTATGTCTTCTATCTCTTGATTTGATTTTTCTTTGCTTGATTATTGTCTCCTTTACTTTTTGGGTAGACTTCTCTATATTGTGGGTTGTTTGACTGCTCCTGGTAGTCTTCCCTCTATCATACGTAACAGGTCTGGCCTTTCCTCAGCAAATTTTAAAACTTTTCCTTTGATTTGGGGTCACTGCTTTTATTTTATGACAGTCACAATGATGGTCGCGTCTGCTCTATTTAATTAGGTCTGATTTCTACTATTTGGCACAATTAAATTGCCTCATAGTTGCGATGAGCTATGAAATAGGCTCAGTGCTATTGCTTGGTGTACTTCTGTGATGACATCGCAAAGTTTCTATTTAAGGGGGTCTGAATTTTCAATGTCGGCACAGGTTGTCAGTTTGGCGCATGCAAAGATTCCTGTAGGTTTCAATTTTGAAGTTCTGTTTGCTAATTGGCCAATGTGACCTATCCTTCTGAGCTTGTCTTTTGCCTATTTGTTGTGTGTCAAATTGTTGTTTTCTAGAATACTTGACTCTTGGTTTCATTCCCTTGAGACTCTTCCTTTTGAATTGTGTGACCTATTCACCTTAGGGTTTCTTGAAGCATTAGATTTTTCTTGGGTTACTTGTTCATTTGGATCTTTGATCTGTGTTTGAAACGATCCCTTTCTTTGTTTGAGGATTTTTCTTATTGGTTGTTCTTTCATCTTCCTAATTGGTATGTGATGTTTGGCTATCAAAACTTTCAAGTCTTTTTGTTTGGTTTCCTTCCATCACTTTGGCATAGATCACATTGCTTCCTGGTCAATTAGAAAGCATTCAAGTTTTTGCAAAAAGAAACATATTCTTTGTTTTAAATCTTTGATTAGTTTCTGAGTGGAATGTGTCTCTTTACTTATTGAATGAAATCATTCGAAAAGGATTTAAAACTAGAATTGTTTTGAGTTTCACATTCGGTTGCTTGTCATCTATTCGAAAAAACAAAATATTGCATTCATTTTGCATTAGTAAATTCTTGACATTTAGAAGTCGAAAAGCAAAGTATGTATTTTTCATTTTCTTAATTAGATTTCTTGCAAGTTAGTGAAAGATAGGAGCATTTCTCTTTCCTCTTGATTGGTTTACTTGCGAAATAACGAAAAGTACCATTCTTGCATTTGCTTGCTTGTTGTTGTGCTTGCTTTGAAATGAACCTCTCACTTTTCTTTAGTTAGTTTTTCATTGAAGAGAAATAGTTTCTTTACTCATTTAGTTGCATTATAGGAGTTTTTAAAGATACTTTCGGTAGGGCCTTGAAACTGAGACCTAATTCAAGATAAACTACTAAAATTTATCAAATTAATCTAAAAACGCATTGGAACTTAACACTCATATATCTAGAGGTCTAGGCTAGAGACATGTCCCAGTGTCTTTAAATCTAGTGGCTGTTGTTTTCACTAAGGTTGGGTGATTCCTCCTTTTGTGATTTGATAAGTGCAAGCACGAACTTGTGCTCCTTATATTGTCACGTATATGATGGGTGACCCCACTAGGTTGAAATCCTGTTATGCATAGGAAGCCAAGTCTGCCACCTTATGAATCGTAACACACCAAAAATGGAATTCTGGAAGATTATCTATCGTACGAGAAGTCCTTGGTCATTTCTCTTTCATTTTGCTACCAAGGTGTATATGCAGTTTTACGGTTTGTCTGGTTAACCTTTTGCCTAGAGTTCCAGAGCAGTCATTTGATCTTTTTGACTCATTAAACCTAAAAGATAGTTCAAGCACTTGTCCTTTCAAGCTTGTTTCCAATTGGAAGTGATAGAGTCACCTTTCATCCTTTTCTCGACTCTTAAAACATGAAAAGTAAAAGTTTTGTTTCAGTGTTCTAAAATTAACTTCCCACAAAATATTCATGGTAAAAGTTATCTTCCTTAGTAATTCTTTAGGGTCGATTCCTATGGTAATATTTCCGAGGTCCACCTATCAAGGATTCCCCTCGGAAGGGAATCCTGGTCCTTTTCGTTCTTTTGGAAATGCTGATGCTCCTTATATGGAAACATTGTCCCTCCCTGGGTTAACCATTGGTTTACATGTCTACTTGTTTTTGACCTTAGTGATCTCAAGTGTTCCAACTCCTGCCCCACCATCTCCTTCATTTGAACTGCGTCACGATGATTCTAAAGTTGACCCCTCACCTTCTTCCCCTATTTCTTCACCTTTCTCTTCTACTTCACCCGGTGAAACTTTCAAATCTAGTAACCATGAGGGTAAGAAGAAGAAGAAGAAGAAGAAGACGAAGAAGAAGAAGTCAGCTAAGCAAGAGGTTGACCATGTGGCTATTACTCCAAAATGCACCTCCTATAGGCAAACCTTTTATTCCTCCATGGAAGGTAAAATTCCCTTACAAGATGTGTAAGGGTGACCATCTCCTCCAATACTGTCCGGGCATTCCCCGAGTCTTAGAGGTATGGTCTCAAAATCTGGATCGACCATCCCCATCGACCTTTAGAGATCATGTCGATGCTATACTCTTGGCTAGCAATGGTAAGAAGAAATGGAAGATTAGATTCCCCTGTAGGCTATGTGAAGAAGAGAATATTCTTCACCTTTGTCCTCTTATGGATAAATCTTCCAAAGTTTTGGAAAATATTACAGCTCCTCAACCCCAGCTCCCTGTTGGTTATCAGAGGCTTTCTTCTAACCCTCTCTCGGATGGTAAATAGATTGACTTGGGTTCATCTCTTTTTCATCCTGCTCTTCCTGAGCGTGACTCTCTTGTGTCTGTTCCCGACCAACCATTGGCTGAAAAGATTGTCGACTTGGCTTTGCCACTAGTTGTTCACTCTGTTCCAGAAGAGCGTCGTGATCATACTGCTCATGTTCTTCTCATCTCCTCAGAGTCTCATGAAGCAAAAAGTGAGCCTCCTATACCGGTTTTTCAGGAGAGTCCTTCTTCTATTCCTACAAAGCATGGGGGCAATCATATAATTCCCCCACCAAGTTGTTCTGTCATTTCTTTTGATTGGAGTCACTTGACTTCTTTCCGCCTCCCATCCTACGTGCCTTTCCATATCACAGTACAAGCCTATAATATGGTAGTACCTAGCACTATATTAGATGAAGGTGCATCTATTAGCATCATGCCTTATAATACTTGGCAAGCTTTGGGTTCCCCATAGCTTGTGCCTGTCACCCAGAATCTGTTAGCTTTCAACGAAAGAACTAGTCAACCCTTAGGGATCCTTCCGAAGTTCCCTATTACTTTGGGAGGAAAGACCATCTATATAGACATGATGGTAGTCCAAGGTCCATTAGATTTTAATCTCCTCCTTGAACATGACTATGTGTATGTCATGGGAGCTCTTGTTTATTCACTTTTCTGTGTGGTTTGTTTTCCACACAAAGGAAGAATTGTGACTATTGATCAACTATCGTTCATTGTTCACTAGGTGCCTCCTTTGCAACCATCATCCCCTATTGGCTCTTGTTTGCAAGTAGTACCTTCCTCGCTAGAGGTCAATTATGTGGCTACCAGTTCTATCTCCACCTCTGTTGATGATTACACAGATGGGATTGTGCATTATGTACTAGGGAATTGGAACTTGATCTATCTATGGTACGAAATGACATGTATTCCTCCCAGAGCATGGTTCTTCCATCTAGTGAGGATCTCTTGGGAGCCATGTTCTCGTATGGTCCATGAACCCATGCCCATGAGGATAGTTCTTGGTCTTGTGTCAACCTCATTAACAAATGAAGTAAGAGATGAGGATAGTTCATAGTCTTGTGTCAACTTTGTTAAAAAATGAAACAAGGGG
>APFE030732567.1:77863-100759 GCA_000404065.3 Pinus taeda | reverse complement strand
GGCCCTCCTTTGACTGATCACTTCCTGTTGAATTCAGCTCATTATCTGAGAAGTTGATCTAGAGACTCCTTTCTGGTACCTTGGAGCTTGCATGCCTTAATGGAAAGTTCTTCACATTTGACGAGAGACCTTCATTATTAGCCTTCAATTAGGTGATTTAACAGGTGTTTAACTTCAGATCATTCTTCACACTTCATGGATTGTACTAGCAGTACCTTGAGAACCATTGACATTACTGGCGGTCTCTCTCGCACTTGTTAACGATTTACATCATTGACTGGTAATCAAGCGATTTTCTAGTATGCTCAACTTCAACACATCTATTCGCATATTAGAATTTATACCTTGACTGGGTTGGGATTCAAGACCCTGGACTTAGATTACACAAGTCCAGGTTGCACGAATTGATTCATGATTGTATACATGACTCTTTTGATTGGATGGCTGCATCCATACCATAGATCATTTATGTTTATTTGCTGGATGGCTACACCTATGCACATGTATTTTATTTCACTATGTACTTATGTATCAGAGATATCAGTTGTTCTTGCATTTGCAGGTTTTCCGTGATGGTGTTTTTTTCAGTTATGGAGTCATAAAGCATTTCACCCCTCCCACTCTCTTAGCCTTCATGCTTTAGGGGGCATCTATTACATAGTAATTTGTCACTGACCCCACATTCCCTGATCCCAGACACTACCAGTCCATGTTATTGACATTTGCTTTGTGTCATGTTACAAAATATGTGTCAATGTATTCCTTGTCATATCAGGAAGAATACCTTTGTTCATTACTCCTGGAGCAGACCCTTTTTAACCTCTGTTTTTGGGTCTCCGCGGGTCATCAGTTATTCCACCCATGAAGATGGCTAAGATTGAACTAAGCCTAGCAACATCGTCACTTTGTCCTTGTGTTTCACTCATGATGAACTACTTTTGGTGAGTTTGTTTTAATAAATTGTCGATGGGCGGTCCTAGGGTTGGTTGTTGGATCAGATGAGCTCGCCTCTCTCCTTTGGGATGGTTGTTCCACCTTTTGTGCAACCTCCCAAAGGGATAAGCTCTTTCTCCCATCTCTTATGGAGGCTCCTCCTCCTATAAATACCTCCTTCATGGCTAAGATCAGCTAGTTCAGTTAGAGAGGGAGAGAATTTGGCTAGACTTTGGAAGTAGCTTCTAATGTAACTTAGCCTGGGATAGTTTTTTGTGGATTTGGCTTGATTGTATGAGTGTTCTAACATCATAGTTTTGCCTTTTGGGTAGGAAAGAGAGTTATTCATCCTCTTGGGAGACAATTCATGAGTGAATTCTTGCAGAGACATGTTGATAGGACCCTTCAAGGAGACCTACAACATTAAGGCATGGTTGTAAGTTTTACTTCAGTTCATATTAATACAAATCAACGATTTATTTCCTATATCTCATGTCAAATTGCATATTGATAGCTTGAAGTTCCTTGACCCTTTAAGTAGATCATTTTTGTTGTATTCTATTTGTTTTTATTCTCTGTATGATGTTTTAGGTACAAAAGTGATTAGAACGAGAGCTAGAGCAACACAACGAGAACCTCATCAAATGAGGATTTGAAGGTAGGCCTTCATGACATCAACTATCTAAGGGAATTTGCTTTGATATTGTTCTTGCTATGACTAGACCCACTCTAAGGCTAGAGAGGTTGCCTCTGTCCATAGAGGGAACTACCTGCATCATAGGCAAGAAGCATACTCAGTGATGTCGGTTTAGGACAAGAATTCTAGGCAGAGGCGGTGGAGACTACATGTTACATGATTAATAGATCACCTTCATGAGTGTTGGAGGATAAGACTCCACATAAGGTATGGACTGGTAAGAAACCCTCTCTTTCACATCTGAGGGTATTTGGATGTTGTTGTGGCTTTTTCTAGCACCTAGGCCACAAGTGCCTCAGGAGATATAGAAAGCTTCCTAGAGATAGCCTCTTGGTTGATTATCGACTAGTGCCTGGGACATCTTAAATAAAGGAATGCATGGAAGATTATCTGAGAGTGACTTTTGCAGAACTCCAATTTTCACGTAATAAAAAGGAATAAAGGGGGATTGGTTCAATAGCCTGTCATCCAGGTAGACTCAAACTGATACATGGATCCAAATACTCAGGGGGTAAATCAGGCCAACCTCAAAGAGAAATGTCTTGTTATAGTGGCCAACACACAACAACATGCAGCTTAATATTGAAGTTGTAGTAAAGTGAAGAGGAGGAAAGGAAGGATGGAATTTGATTCAGAGGGTTGTAAACAGGACAAAATGCTAAGAAAAAATGTTCCAGTGGAAGGGTGGAATTAGATGCATCAGGCTGTAAACAACATAGAATCCTAAGCAACGATTTTCCAATAGAAATGTGAAAGAGTGAAGTGCTAGTCAGGGTTTCAGGCCATATACTCATGGGCACATTTGTATCCAAAATCTAAAGCAAATATGTGCACATTAGAGGTACTTAAGTAAATTTGTAGCTAACACATGTACTGTTGCTACTTGGTAGCACATAAAAAATCATGAACAAGGGAGAAACTGACAGCTTCATCATGCTATTTTAGAGACAAAAAAACATATATGGGATGAGATTATAGAGGGGAAAACATATTTCATGTTGATCTGCTTGGAATCACGAGGGATTTTCATTAATACTTGAAGGGTCCAAATAACCAGTCCATTACATTCAACATGTGTTACTCTGATCCCTCATGAATAGGAAAATAGAACCAAACATGGAATCGGATAATTCAGACCCCTGGGTGAGAAATTCTAAAACCTTTTCTAAGTGTTTCTTTACCCCATTTATAAGAAGAAGGGGAGCTTGGAATAAAGTTACAAAAATATCTTCGCCAGAGAATCCAACTGTCTACTAGACTAGCTGTCTCGATGTGGAAGGCTCTTCTGCCCAAAATAATTACAATCGGGATTTGATCCCTTCTTGGAAATATGTTGAAATTACATAGTAATCAAAAATCAATAAAACCGAAATATGATGGAGGAGGTATCCCTCTGATGTTCCTATGAATGCCTCTGATCAAGCCATGTCTCTACCATGAAGTGTCGGCCAGTTCACCTATCGCTTTCAATCTTAACTATTTGGCTTGCTCGTTCTTTGGAGTTGGGAGTGGGAAACTATCAATTTCACACCACAGTACAGAAGCAGAGGAACTTGGAGCGTACTTTACATTTACGATTGAGAGGGGCTCCATGCTAAGGCTTTAAGTCTTCCTGAGGCTGCCATACTATCATTTACTCACAATAGTCATGCAATGAAGCCATCGAATCTATTTATGTCACTGATGTAGTCCTTGGTTTCTTCTTGCAGGGGCTTCTATAGGATTAGCTCATATCGATGTGCCACTGACCCATGCCTTCATTCAATACCTTAGCTGTCGAACCATCCACCTTTAAATCTCTATAAAACACTATCGGTGCCCCGATATGCCTGGTGATGCACTTATGGTGTAATATGGAGGACTTTCCGGTGCTGGCCCTTATCACTAAAACATTATGAAACAGACGAGTTATGTTACCCTTTAGGCCCTTTTTCTTCCACCGCCTTCTTTATTTCTCTTCATATGACCGAGATCTTGAACTAGGTGCTTAGCCCTAAGGTACTAGACCCTTTAGACTCTTATCCGGGGGCCTTTTTACTTTTATACATAGATTCCCACATTTAGGTGATTTCTGATGTTTTCCTTTGATATCTCCTCTTGACCCTTGCAAATCACTGATCCGTGGGATTGGGCCCACCCAGGTTATCACAATCGCAGTATGGGAGAGAGGGCCTCCTTACCTCCTTTCATAGTGCTAAACAATTTTCTAGATGTGAACTTTCACAAGGTATTACACATAAAATATCACATCCGAGAGGGTCAATCGCATATCGCAATCACAGGTCGAAAGGGGCTTTGGTGGAGGAGGGACCTTGCTTTTGGCATTCCCAATTTGCGATGGGTGACATCATCACTTCCACGTGTAAATTTGTGAGAGAAGACACGTGTCACCCAGAAATTCCCCCATAGGACCCTTGAAAATGCCAGATCAACATGCCACATGTCTTCTATACTATCACATCATGTTGACATCAGCTGCCCTGTGTTATTATCGGATCCAATGGCACTCTTCCACGTGGCCCCCTAAAGAGAGAGAAAAGGAGTCAACTTGCCCTTGGTTTTTCATTAATTTTATTTGTTAATTATTTTTCATCCCTTCATGTGCTTTAACACTAAAGGACCAAATTTCAGTGATTTTCATGATATCAGTGTTCAGTGATTTTTATGATCAAGTGCTTGTGTTCACCATTTTGCACCTATGATTGCAGATATGCAATATCAGTGCTCTACCTTGTGAACTGCTGATACTGTACATGCCATGGGCCTCCAACCACCAATATACGATATGTGCAGGCTTCGCCGATCATCGACAAGCTGATATGTCGTGGCCTGGACTCGCATACTACCGATGTATTGTACCTTGGAACTCCGAATACCAATTAAGATTTGTGATATCGATGATAATGATCACTCATTTTTTCTTATCTCCCCTATTGCTATTTTAGAAAAACGTTGATTGCGATGAGCCTTTACCTTTAGTCTTTCCCTCTTTGTTTTCTAGCTTTGAAAGGGCATCTTCAATCTACTCTAACTTCTGATATAGGAGTCCATTTTTGTACTTCCATATACCAATGGAAAGCTTATTCTGAGTACTATGCAGTGGAGAGGGCCCAATTAAGAACTGAGAGTTTTTGTGGCTTAGGAAATGGCTTCAAAATTCACTGCTATTTCTCACCCTTTTCACAGCTGAAAGCACGTTTAACAGTGAGTGACAACATTGTCTCCAACTAGGGACAGTGCCTTGTTGGAAAGGTACTGAGAACCTACAAAATAATATCCTTCGACATTGGGCATGGAGTTAGAAATATAATGAATCTATATAACCAAAAAATCTCCATGGGACTTCATTTGCTGGGAGTATTTTCCTCATCAAACTAAAATGCAGAAATAAAAATTCTAACAATTGTAAAGTAAATGCTTAGCTAGTGAGCATACTTATATACACTCCTACCTATATATAGGGCTTAATTCACCTAAGTGAGTTCAACCCTCCAATGGAGCCAGGCAAACATTTGGGTGTTGGACCATGAAAAATCTACAAATGAGAAGCTTTGATGCATACTCCAGAAACAACCTGATGAGTCCCATAAATGGGTGATTATATGGGCTCATTTTGCCTCTTATTTCAAATTAATCCACCATTCTCATTAGTTTATTGCATTTTTTTTATTATATTTATGCTAATAGAGTGAATTGGGTTAGTCATTATGCCAAAAATTCTAATGTGTGCTTTATGCAGATTTTTGGTCAATTTTGAGACAAAATCAAAGGTTTAATGAGCATTTGGCAGCCAAATTCGAGGAAGAACAAGAGAGAGGATATGTAGGAGGGTTTCCCCTTCATTTATGAACCCTTACCTTGAATTCTCCATCAGAAACTCGGGGCACAAAGGTCCACTTTCCAAGGGGCAGCCAAGCAAGTAAAGAAGGATTGATGTTTATCTCCAGTTCTGGGAAGCTGAGCTCCTTGATTTTAGGAGGGATGTTGGGGGACTTTATTTGTATAAATAGGAGGGCTTAGGGCGTCAGTTTTTTTAGTTATATTTTATACATTTGATAGTCTATTTTTTCACTTTTGTGCAATCTTGTACTCAGAACATTTTCTAGCTATTTTTGCAGACAGTTTTGTGATGTAACTATTATTTTTTTGATCAATGAAGATGAATCCATCTTTGAACCAACACTGATCTTTTCTAGAGGGCTGAAGCTCTTGGGTTAGGGCCCAATCCAATCTTCCCAGCACCTCCTTTTTGTATTTATATGTTTTGTTTGCATTCATAAGCTGATTTTTGTTGTTTAGGATTAATCTTGCTTTATTAAAATAGGTTGCTTTTGATGGTTAAATTAGTTGTTCTTGCTTCAAGTTGCTTGAGTAGCTTTTTGTAGTAGCAGAAAAAGATCAAAAAAGGCTACCAATAGGTCTTGATCTCCTTTCTCCCTCCTTGGGACCATGATTTGAGGTCAAGGCACTACTCCTGCCACCAAAAACACAGTTTTTGCCTTTCATGCAATTGCTAGTGTGATGTTTTGAGTTGGAGAAGTTGATATTTTCTTGGATCCACATGCCTAGACCATTTCATGTTCATTTACCATGGCTTTCTCACATAACTTTCTGTTCATCAAATTCTGTTCAACAGTAATCTATTTTTATGTCAGATTTTAGGTCAAAATAGACATCTTTGTTTTTCAGTTTTTGCTTTGGTCAGTTTTGGGAAATAAGAGTGCAGCTCACTTGTAAAACACTCCATCTTATCATTCCTCCATAGCACAACTTGTACCAGTTCATCTCTCAAGATTCCCCCACTCATTCTCCTCATGTCGCCAATCTGCCCTATTCTATGCGTTTTTGTGCAAAGTTTCTTTCTTCCCCTTTGAGAAAATCCAACCCTCTCCTTCGTTCCTGATCTTCATTAACAGAGTCCTAGACCCTCCAACACCTTCATGTTGGATGGATAAATTGATCTTGTAGAAAAGACCGATCTCCCTAGTATCATAAGATAGTCTAGCAACAAGCAGACAAACAAATCTATCTTTCTCTAAACATATGCGATTCATAAATAAAAACTATAGAGGTGTTGAAACCCTACCTTAAGTCCAATGCTAGTTTGTAGCAACCATCCTTTAACCATTCGAAAGAGTTTCCTTTTGAGAACCTACAATCACAAACAAGCAAACATCAAATAGCACCTGCATAGCTAATATCATAAATCATGTCCATTATGGTGATCAAGGAATCCATAAAATAAACCATACATCAACAACTTATTGAGAAAAACAAACTTATTTGTATTAACTTTGAAGTAGAAGAAACTTACAACCTTTTCAGCCTTGATGTTGAACAAGCTCTTCCCAGGGTCCGAAATAGGAATTTCCTTTACCTTGACAAGCCTTTCACTTCTCCAAATGAGATCTTAGAGGTATGTAATCTCTCCTCATAAAAACTCAACTAAGAAGACTAAGTTCCAGCAAGATTTCACCTCAAAAATATTCAGCTTTCAACCTCCCAAGTAGCTAGTCCAATGCTTCATTTTATAGTGCAGAGGAAGGAGGTTATAGGTCCACCTATGAAGGGATATAGTCCTCCTTCAAAGGGATAAGCTCCTCACATCAAGGGGTTAGCTCCTTAAGGTACGGGATGCATGAACCTTAAGGGAGCGAACTTGCCACCTCAAGATTCCTTCCAGAAGCTTCTAGAAGTGACTGAAAGTGAGTTTTTAGAATATAGTCGTGCCTTTTTAACTTTTACACAGGTCCGCACCCATAACACAAAGACAGAGTGGTCAGGTGCGCAGGAGCCATGACGATTAGGTGTGGGACCGCAGATAATACAAAGAGAAAGTGCGGAACCAGAGTTTTAGAGACTTTTGAGGGCTTTCTCTTATTTTCAAGGCTTGATATGAGGAACCGAGGCTTAAGACTTGCAAAGGAGGAAAGTATGAGTGGTAATGGACTCGCACAGATTGTAGAATGTTAAGGTGACAATTTTTTGTGCAACAGATTGCCCCCTAAAGTGCACAATCTGTAATAGATAAAGATAGAGTTTGTCATCTGTGAAGAGTGAAGTACTTTATCATTTCAAGGATCATCTTGTGGACACCCCAGTTGGAACCTGTAAAAACATTCAATGAAAAATATATATATGTGAACATATCATCGCTGAGGTAGGCATTCCCATACTTAGATTAAAGCTGACTAGAAAACTGACTAACTAACTAAACTGTTCTGATATAGGAATGATTTTGTAATACATCACGAGTATAGACATGTGTAGACACAGTATGTGTGTAGCCATATGTTTATGAATAGTCCACTATATGATGAATAACAAAATTCCTCATAGCCTAGATGGTAGAAACTAGATCCAGGGTCTTGATTTCTGCTTCCCGAACTAATATGATTCTATCCATGTGAATGAATGTGTCGAAGTCGAACATGGTAGAAACCACTTGATTACCAATCAATGATGTGAACTGTTAACAATTGTGAGAGAAACCACAAGTAATGTCAATGGCTCTCAAAGTACTCAGTATAATCCATGAAATGTGAATAAATGGGTTGATGTCGAACATGTCATAGAATCCTTTGATCAAAGGTCAATGATGCAACCTATCATCGAAGGCGAGAAACCTGCCATTAGGGCATGTAGATTTCAAGATACTAACAATTTCTAGATCATCTTTCTAGATAATGAGTTGAATTCAATAGAAAGTGATCTACTGTAGGCAACCCTGCAACATGAAATCATAGATCAAGTTTTGAAGAAATATATTTGGAAAGGACTGACTCAGGGATGGTCAAAATGGATGATAGATATTATGCAGATGAATGGTTTATTTGAACTGATCTCTTGAACATATAATGACACTGCAGATGGTTTGGTGACAATTGACCCAAAGATAATACCCAAAAACTGGCGAAAGACTTTCAATATGGTTTGATTAACTGATAGGCAAAGGATTTCCCAACCCAGGTGAACAAAAAGTGTCGTGTTCAAGAGTGGTTAACTGCTTTTCTAAAACATAAAGTGTAACAAACAAGTTCATTTTTCTCTCTTTTCCCCCACCATTTCTGGCAAGTACCTCTTTATTTTTGACAAGCTTGAGGAGGATAACATTTACTTGTTTATAAGCTCATCCTTCGGATGAGTCCAACTTAGTTTAAAATTCGAACCCTAAGAAGGAGTGGTTCGTTCCTGTTTAAAATTGAACAGGTCCTTTACTGTTAAATTTTAATGAGTCCAGTATAGGAAAAAATCGGTGTTTTTCAATTTTAGGGAATCAGAAGAAAAACTTAAGGAAACTCCATGGGGGTCCTTTTTCGTAAATTTGTGTCCCTCAAGCCCGAAAAAGTATAAAACAATACTTGAGAGAACCGCTTGACCATTACGATCAAGGAGTACTTTTCATAATTAGTGGCTTCGATCCGAAAAAGTAAAAAAGTGATTGAAGACACGTCGTTTTATAACCAATATCGAACTTGAAACGATAAAATTCTGGCAACCTTTTCATGTTTATATAGTCAGAAAAGAGCTGTAAGTGGACTGCCATTTTAATTCTATTTAACGAGTTAAAAGGGGAAAAACTCAGCAATCTTTTCATGTTTTATGAGTCAAAAAAGAGCTTAAAGAAGATTCGTCCTAGAGGAATGAGTGGTATAAAGGGTAGCAACTGGTTCCAACAATGGTGGAACTACTCAAAACATGTAATGGTTAAGAGGTTGGCTAACAAAACCACTCATAGTTGTTGTCCCTCAGGAAAGGAAAAACAACCAAGTGAAAGCATATGATTAGCCAAAAATATGGTGGCATTGGAATGAAAACAATCAAGGCTTATCTAGAAAAATTTAGCGAATAAAAATGGCAATCACGAGATGTAAATCGGGTATGGATTCATTTTTACACAAGCTTGAACCACAGAGAACTCTATTTGGATTCAGTTTCATGTTTAACCAAGCTTGAAATGAAAAAATATGCTTGTTATAAGTTCGCATGCCCCCGGCATAATGACTCAAATCAAGTTACATGCCCCCAAGCTTCATTTCATTCAACCAAGTAGATGGAATGAAGGTTCGCTTTCGAGATCTTGGAAAGACTCGAGGGAGTTGTTTCATTTTTTAATGAGGTTGACACAGGAAAAGAACTATCCTCAAAACCCTTGTTTCATTTTTTAAATGAGCTTGACACAAGACAAGGAACTATGTTCTAAAACCCTTGATTCATTTTTTAATGAGCTTGACACAAGACAAGGAACTATGCTCATGACCCTTGTTTCATTTTTTAATGAGCTTGACACAAGACAAGGAACTATGCTCCAGACATCCTTGTTTCATTTTTTAACGAGGTTGAGACAGGAACAAACTATCCTCGGGACACCTGGTTTCATTTTTTAACGAGGTTGAGACAGGAACAAACTATCCTCGAAACATTCGGTTTCATTTTTTAATGAGGTTGAGACAGGAAGGAACTATCCTCACGATTGGTCAGGAATCAGAAAACAACTGTACAACCTGATATGCAATTTCAAAGAGACTCAAAGACATTGTGCCATCAAATGAATCCACCTCAGAATTAGAAGGTACGATCCAAGGATCATCAAAAGTAATAGTATTTGATGAAATCATATGAATATTTGCAATAAAAGGCGATACGTTAGGAGGAGGGAAGGAAAAAGTTCCTAAAAAACTAGAATCTTTAATCAAACCTACTCCAACATCTTTGTAAGGGATAGTTGTTTTCTCGATGTGCTGAACATTATCTGTAGATGTTGGGTCAGATGAGAAATAGGTCAGCTGCTCTATCTTGACGATCTTTCCATTATAAGGAAACTTAATAAGACGAAAGACCGATGAAACAATAGTAGTCATAGCATAAGACCAACTGCGACCCAAGAGAAGGTTGTAATCTAGAGGGGCATCAACCACTTCCACATCTAGATTTACAGTTTTGCCTTCGACCCCTATAGGTAAATCCTACAAAATACCAAAAGGATGGAACCCTCGGCCATTAAAAGCCTTTAGAATTGTAAGAGATTGATTGAGTGTAGGAGAACCAAGTGATCTCCAACACTGGATTCACATAATACACGTAAAAGCCCCTTCATCAATCACAGTTCGAAAGCAAGGTCTGTTTTTGAATAACACTGGAATCTGGAAAGCCATTTGATGAGGAAGGTGGGGTTTACTATTATCTAAATTGAAGATTATTAGGTTCGAATCCTGAATATTGACAGCTCCTATAGCAGACAATAGTACTTTATGTTGTGCTACGCATGATTGCAGCACTTCCAAAGCCGACATCGCTAAAGGGGTAATGGCTAGGTCTTCAACAATGTTATAATTCTGAGCAGCTCTCGCATGTGGATTGAAAGCTGATTTCCAAAATATACCTTTAGCAAGAAGTTTGATTACTAAGTCAAGGTTTGGTTCCTCGATCTGTAGCAGATCGGAACCGGGAGGAGGTGTAGTTGTTGTGTTTGAATTAGAAGATTCTGCTTCTTTACCATCAACAAGATTTTTACTACCATAATCTTGCGATCGCGTTGCAATCCTGACATGAGACATCATCATAATGGGTTCTTCTGAGGTATTTGTGGAAGAAGCAACCACCTTACTATCTTGAGTAGGAAAAGGATCCTTCAAGACAGCAGGTGTTTGAGAACCTTTAACGAATTTCAAAAACTCTGCTCGATATGGGCATTCTTTAGTAAAATGATCCTCATCGCAAATGAAACATGGATAGCGAGGTTTTCATTTTTTGTCAGTAGATTCATTTTTATTTGTTTTATCTTTTGAATTTTGATTGTTTTTTTTTCTTCCCCTTCTCTTTACTATCAGATTTGGTCGTAGATGAATCTACGACATGGACGTCAGCAGAAACTTTAGCAGAAGAATATCCTTTCGAGGAATCAGGTAATGTTATTGTAGGAGAAGAATTCTTTGAAGATTTCTTCTTTCTTTTAATACTAACTGAACCAATCATACCATCAACGGCATGAGACCCTGAAGGAGCTGTAGTTTTTGGAAGATCAGGGATTTTTTCATGTAAAGTACCTGACTGCGTATAAATTAGGTCAAGGTATTGACCCTGAGCAATTACTTGCTCTTCAGTGACAACTCCTACCTTAGCTACATCTTCAATGATTTTAGGTAACAATGATTTAACGAACCATTCCGCTAAAATTTGATCCAGAATGAAAACTTTCACTAAATGCCTTCTACGTTTCCATTCATGAATATGATCAGAAATATATGTGGATGTGGATTGTTTTAGTGAAGTTAATAGTTCCATGCCATTTTCATATCTAACATGCAATTGAAAATGCGTTAAAAAAGCAGTGGCTAACTGACTGAAATTAGATGCACACCATTTGGCGGTAAGACCAATAAGAGTTCTTTGAAAAAGATGCAATTGAATTGAATCATCAACGATTGAATTAGATGCACACCAGAGGTGATAATTCATAACATGATTTGATAGATCATCACTTGTCTTACCCTTGAACTCCGACATATCGTTTGGCAACTTATTAGGCATTGGCAGTTGATACGGAAGATAGTAAATTGGATCGTTCATAAGGCGTGACAAATCAGGTAAATCCAAAGTTGCAATAAATAGTAACTGACGGTTAGGGTCGCGAAAACCTTGAGTAACAAGGCCAGCCTTAGGAGGAGGATATCCAGGATATCCTGGAATCGGATTTGCATTAGGAATTTTATAACCTCCCGGGAAACTAGGATTAACCAGACCAAACTAGGGTTGTTGAGGTTGTTGATAAGTATAGCCAGGATACGGTTGATTCTAATCAACTGGGTTTTGTACAGTAGGACCGGATTGATACTGTCCCTGGTATGGTTGATAAGTGAATTATGGTTGACTTGTAGCAATCATACAAGGACCAGCTTGTCCTGCAGGCATCTGGACCGAAGTCCGAACTGCAGGTCCTGACTGGGGCATAGAGACTTGAGGAGTTTGCACTGATGCAGGGATAGTAGAAACCAAAGCTACAAATACCTCAGAAATAGGTGTGGTAGGTTGAACAGAAATTGCAGCAATTGCAGCAACAGTTCGAGGTGGGGTCTGAGGTGAGCTAGGCCCAGGCTGTTGAACTAAACCAGGTGCAGAGATTTGAACCGTACGTTGGACAAGTTACTGGGTTGAACTAGAAACCAAAGGTTGTCCAGGTTGATTAGATAACTACACATTAGGTTGCATAGTCTGTTGAGTTTGAGATGGATCCCACACCATGTTCATTTCAGGACCCATAAAAGGTTTTGCATATGGAGGACCATAACCTGGGTGAACATAAGGCTGATAATTAGGAGGTACATTTCCAACTCCTTGTAAAAATGATTGACAAGAAGGCAGTTGGAAACCTTGATTTAGGTACTAACCTTGAGGTTGATAACCCTGAGGCACGTACTGAATCTAGGGTTGATAAGCATCCTGAGGAATATATTGAGTCTGGGGTTGACCTTGGGGTATGTACTGTCTGAAGGTTGAAAACCTTGAGGTAGCCCTCCAGGCAGAAACTAACTACCTTGGGGTTACCCCCCAGGTGGTAACTAACTACCTTCAGGTTGCCCCCCAGGTGGTAACTGACTACCTTGCCCCGCAAGCAGTAACTGACTACCTTGCCCTCTAGGCGGTAACTAACTACCTTTCCCCCTAGGTGGTAACTGACTACCTTGAGGTTGAGGATTTGGAATACTACTAGACATCACAAAAATCTGCTCTGCATTCAATATTTTAGTTCCATTATTACCAGGTGATAACTGATGTTCAGTCGGTCGAGGAGTTGCTCCTAAAAAAGTACCAGAAAGTGACTGGTACCCCAAAGGAACAGTAGGACCGCCATATAAAAATGTTTCCGGTGATTGGGAAAACATAGATCACTGTCTATACATGATTGATCAAAGATAATAACCTCTTGGTGTAGGATGAAAATAATCACACGCAAACAAATAAAATTTCAATAAAAGCACCTAAAGTCTTGAAAGAAACAAACAACCGAATCACACACCTAAAAAATCTAAGAGTTCAAACCACACACAAATAGTAACTTCCTGTACTAAAAACACTAGTTGGTGATGAAATCCAACGTCATAGAATTTCAATACAGAAAGGGTGGTTGGAACAGTTACCCCGACAACCTGCTTAATGAAACAGACTCGCACAAGTTTCTTCACATACCATCTCGAGTGAAGAGAACTCCCCAGAGAGTCCAAGTGAGTCTAGTCAACGTCTGCTCCAGGTACAGTGAGACCTGTCCTTCACCATCACCTTAGGAAATAATCTTAATTTTATGGACACTAAGGTTACCAATAGCAACAAATACAACTCGGGGAATAGTCTACGATCTGATCTACATGCAAGGGTAGAGTAACAAATCTCAATCCCCTTGAAGGCTCCTCGACATGATCAATCCAAGGTTTCCCAACAAGTGACCCCAGGCTCCTCGACAATGGTTAATCTGAGGTTTACCATTTATAATATGCACAAATCTTCTATCTTTCCCAATGAAACAAACTTGATTGTCTCAAAGGTTCAAACATAATCTCATGATTGACTCCTTTAAGAGAAGCTTTCCAGAATGTATCAATTACAATTAGATTTATTTCCTATAGCAATATATAGCTACTTGTTTTTTTTAACTATCTTAGAGAGTTAATTACTCCCTACTCCAAGATACTAGCCTAAGCTATATTGGTGATAAGAGCCCTAGAAACAAAAAATATTACTAGATCAATTTTAATTAAGCATTGCTTTATGGGTTGTTCTTTAATTCAATAGGTATGGAAATGAAACTTTGATGGTGTGAAGACTCGACTCCAAAAACACTAAAAAATGCACCTAAAATGATAAGCAATTCGTTTTTCTTTCAATGAAATTCTAGCTAAAAGAAAGAGTTCGAGAATGTAATTCTTTAAGAAACAAATCTTTCTTTCAACATGTAAATGGAAAGAAAATCTTTTTGTCTTTTTCAATAAGAACTCAAAACAAGACTACTAATTAAGGTTCACAATAAATCCTTTCCTGTTTTCAAAACTCGAAACTACAAAAAACAATTTGCTTCAAAAGAGATCTACAAATTCTAGAAAAACACTCAAAACTACAAAAACTAATTTTGAGATCTAAAAACTTGAAAAAAAAACCTAATTGAATAAAATCTTCAATTCTTTTTTAGGACGTTTTACTTAGTTGTTTAGTAAACTAGGGATTCATTCGTTTAGAATAACAAATCAATCAAAAAGCATCCAGATATGTTTTCTTTTATAAAAATGAAATTCAAAACTTATGACAAAGCTTGTTCAAAGATTTGCAAGGAGAAAAGTAAATCTATTTCTCGCAAAGAACAGATTTCACAACCAAGTCAGACTCATCAAGAAGACGAAAAGACACCAGGGTAATATAAGTTTTCTCGGGCATTTGATCTTTGAGTCACTACAGAGACCAAGTGAAAACCACTCCAGGCATGCAAAACTTCTAGAAAATCATCTAAAACAAAAATACCACATTGGAACTCACTCACAAGAAGTTCTTGACAGGATGTATGCAGATCTGGGTAGACACTAAAAACCTTAAATGAAACCTAAACTTAACTGGAAGAAAAAATTTTAAGTTTTTCAAAAAAATTTACAAGGTCCACAAGCTTCCAAAGGAACCAAGTGTGGTACTGCTCTATGTACTAAAGGAAAAGTGCATAGATGCTCGCACTGTCTGTAAAAAGAAAGTGTGATCCCCTGAAAACTTGGAAAGAACAAAAAATAATCCATATTCTAAAAACTACCCAATTCAACACACATCAAGCAACAACCAGAAACGAGAAGAAGTTTTTCAAGTCAAAGACAAAGGAAAACCAGAAACCAAATTCAACTCCCTAGCAGAGTCGCCAATTCGTTGGCCAGATAAATTGATTTTGCGGACAAGACCGATCTCCCTAGTATCAGAAGATAGTCTAGCAACAAGCAGACAAACAAATATATCTCTCTAAACATATGCGATTCATAAATAAAAACTATAGAGTTGTTAAAACCCTACCTTAAGTCCAACACTAGTTTGTAGTAGCCATCCTTTAACTGTTCGAAAACGTTTCCTTTTGAGAACCTACAATCACAAACAAGAAAACATCAAATAGCACCTGCATAGCTAATATCATAAATCATGTCCATTATGGTGATCAAGGAATCCATAAAATAAACCATACATCAACAACTTATTGAGAAAAACAAACTTATTTGTATTAACTTTGAAGTAGAAGAACCTTACAACCTTTTTAGCCTTGATGTTGAACAAGCTCTTCCTAGGGTCCAAAATAGGAATTTCCTTTACTTTGACAAGCCTTGCACTTCTCCAAATGAGATCTTAGAGGTATGCAATATCTCCTCATAAAAACTCAACTACGAAGACTAAGTTCTAGTAGCATTTCACCTCAAGAATATTCAGCTTTCAACCTCCCAAGTAACCAACCCAATGCTTCATTTTATAGTGCAGAGGAAGGAGGTTAGAGGTCCACCTATGAAGGGATAGAGTCCTCCTTCAAAGGGATAAGCTCCTCAAGGGGTTAGCTCCTTAAGGTATGGGATGCATGAACCTTAAGGGAGCGAACTTGCCACCTCAAGATTCCTTCCAGAAGCTTCTAGAAATGGCTGAAAGTGAATTTTTAGAATATACTTGCGCCTTTTTAACTTTTACAGGGGTCCGCACCCATAACACAGAGACAGAGCAGTTAGGTGCGCAGGATCCATGACCATTAGGTGCGGTACCGTAGATAATGCAAAGAGAAAGTGCGGAACCAGAGTTTTAGAGACTTTTGAGGGCTTTCTCTTATTTTCAAGGCTTGATATGAGGAACTGAGGCTTAAGACTTACAAAGGAGGAAAGTATGAGTGTTAATGGACTCACAGAGATTGCATAATGTCAAGTTGAAAATTTTTTGTGAAACACTTCATCCAACCTTCATTTCCCTTTTCCCACAATTTTTCCACCTTCAAACCTCCAAAAACCACTTTCGGCCTCCTCCTGTAGAACTTCATGTAGATCCCCTATAGCCTCTTGTAGAAGTTCATGCGAGTGATTTTTCGAAGTCTGATTGCAATGGAAGTCTCCAGAAGGGTACTAGGGATTTCTTAGGACCCCTCCACACCTTCCTCACCATCTGCAAAAGCCAACGCCATCCTTCTTTGCCACTTAACCTATGCACAGTCTCAATCAATCAAGCCATAAGCATAATAATCCCACATAAAAATACCCAAAAAATACAAAAAGATGACTTCTTTCCATCTCTCTTCAAAATTTAATGGCACCCATTTCAGTATTTTCTACCTCTTTTCATGAAAAATTAGGGTTTGCTAGGGTTTGTATTTCATTTAAGTTTTCCTTCTCTTTCTGCAAGTATAATAGCCCCTGTAGAATTACCTCTCTTCCATCACAGTAAAAGCTTCTTCTGAGAACTCATAGAAGTTGGCTTAAGGTCCTAGCGAACTTGTGCCAGCCGATCAAGTGACAGTCTATAGTAAGACCTAGTATTTGTGCATACAACACCGTTGCTTCCAAATTTGTTACGAACTACTAGGTTGATAAAAATAAAGAAGGGAGCCCTAAGAGTTGTAGCATTATTACTGCAATATTGGAGCTCACCACTCTTTTTGGCACCATTGCCAGGGAAGCATCAGAGTATTTTGTGATTACTGATTTTCTTCTATTCTCTAATGCAACATTCAGCTAAGTAGTTTATTTCAACAAAAGTAGAGTAGTTGTTTCATTTCAATTATGCAATTTCAATTCTACAAAAGTAGATTAAACATTTCCTTCTTTCATTTCAATTCAGCAATTTCATTTCAGCAAGCATAGATTAGGCATTTCCTGCTTTCATTTCAATTCGACAATTTCAATTCAGAAAGCGTAGATTAGTCATTTCCTGCTTTCATTTCAATTTTGCAATTTCCATTTCAGCAAACGTATATTAGTCATTTCCTGCTTTCATTTCAATTCTGCAATTTCATTTCAGCAAGTTCATTTCAGTGAGTTGCAGTTTGTTGTTCAATCCATTTCAGTTTTGCGGGTACAAGAAAATATATATATCTATATATATATATATATAATATATATATATATATATTATATATTATATATATATTATATATATATATATATATAGATATAGATATAGATATCACCCAAAAAGAGATTTCCTTTCATGCCTCATAAGAGTAGAGATAATTCAGAAAAATGTTTTCTCAACATCCCCACTGCTTCACATAGCCAACCTTCTCTCTTCTTCGGTGGCTGCAATCATGAAACACCCTTAAGTAACAACCAGACATATTTGAAGAACCTATAGGGGAAGAAGAAGAAACCCATTCCTCTGCAGCAAATGGCTAAAACCAGAAATGTTGGGAGTTGTACCTTATCTTCCAACTCATCTCTTAGAAATGAATTTGAGAATCAGCTGGAAGATTTCAAGAGTGAGATGAGGCAGATTCTTTCCATCCATATCAAAAGAAAACAAGAGGAAGCAGAGAGGGTTTTGGCCATTTTTTTTCTTAGGTGCACTAGGAGGCATCCTAGAAATGAATGCCCATGGAAATCTACAGAGGTTTGTTCAATCTGTGAAGAAAATATTTCTACAGACAAGTGCCCTTCCTTTCCTAGATTTAAATCTATCTACCAAGGGGGTGAAATAGTCACTGAACAGACCTATTACATAGACCAAAGGGGGCCGCATGGACCTAGACCATATCAGCAGGAAATGCAAGGGACATCTCAAGAATACTACAACCCCAACCAAGTCACTTTTATACCTTCTTGGGGCCCCCCTGCTCATCCTTCCTGGTCCACGTCTCCTCCTTGGTCCTTCACATCTCCATATTATGCCCAACCAGTTGCTCATCCATTTAACCTCTATGCTCAGCCATAGCCTCAGTGGAATGCACCTCATCAGGGGTGGAGGCCCCAATATAACTCTCCTCCTGCTCTTTTGCCTCCACCACCTGCTCAACCGCAACCATTGCCCCCTGCTCCACCAAAGCAACCCCAAATGCTTGCTCAACCGAACCCAAACCTGAATAACAGACAGGCCCAACAAGTATATAATGGGGAACCGCCATTTCCAAAGCCGCACATTGGAGTTGCTCAACCCAATTGCAAAGTTGAGGTACAACACTTCCAGACAACTCCTCTTAAGCTCAATGATATTCACCATAGCTCAGGAAGAGTATTGCAAAAAAGAGATTATATTGATATCATTGAAGGACCACATCTAGCAATAGAAGATGCAAAAGAGAAGATCGAAGAACCATGGGCTGCACTTGATGAAGAGAAGACCTTAGAATCAGAGATTGAGAGAGCTCCCTCATGGTTACCATCAAATCCTCCATGTATTCAAGAGAAGAATCAACAAAAAGAGGAAGATATGAAGGTCATGGTAGAAGAAGACATGAAGAATGATCCAGATAAGTAGAAAGGCCAAGGATATCATAGCTATATTTAGATATGGTTCCAGACGGTCACCAAGGTGCAGCATCACTCTCTTCCTCAACTACTTGATCCCTTCAAAGTCAAACCATTTGGTCTCTGAAATCTAGATATATGTCAAAGCATACATTTCAAGCCTCCACATCAATTTGTCTATCATCTCAATGTGCACGTGGCTCCATTGGAAGTATTCTTATACTTGAAAATGATTTTTTTTTCAAGTAGGGTAGGGTAGAAAAAAAAGAAAAAAAATAAAAATAAGAGAAAAATAAAAATCTAAGGTGAAATCCTCCTCGGAGGCGCCTTAGATTGGCTCATTGATTGAAAACCTCCATGAGGGGGTCAATGGGATGGAAAGAAGAGAAAGGAAAAAGAGAATAAGATCCTTGGGTGAAAACCTCCCTTGGAGGCGCCCGGGGCAGGAAATTAGGGTGAAAACCTCCTTGAGGCGCCCTAGTTGTTTCCAAAAAAACAGAATGAATTTCCAGTTGTATTGCAGGTCCACAGGAGAACTTCAGGAAGCAGCAGTAGGTGCCAAGAGAGCTCTAAAACCAATAACAACACCTATCCTACCTTTCCTCACCCTTCTCCATCATTCTTGATATTCTTTCCACATCCTTGTGCTTCTTTTCTGAAAACTGTGTTTTCTACAGGAGGCTCCTGTAGAAATTACAGAGAGCTAGAAATGGGTTTTAAAAGTAGTTTGGGGAATAGGGAAGCTTCATAAAGGGTTTACAAATCCTCCTACAGTCTTCAACCCTCTCTTCCATCTTTCCAAGCTTGCATCACACCCCAAGCTCATTTTTTTTACTGTCCAAAAATACTGCAGAATGCTTTGATACAAAAATACATAGAGTAGAATTTTGTTTTTTCCCCAAATTGAAAACCATGCATCCATTTAAAAACCTGTTTCATGGGGAGTTGTATAGGGATGATGGCAACATGCCCAAGAAATTTCAGCCAATTCCAGTGCACAGTTTCCAAGAAATTAGCCTCCATCACCTTCATCCATTTCTGCATTTTCTCCATATCCGTGCATGCATTTAAAAACCTGTTTCATGGGGAGATGCATATGGGTGATAGTAACATGCCCAAGCAATTTTAGCCAATTCTAATGCACGGTTTCCAAGAACTTGGCCTCCATCACCTTCAGCCATTTTCATTTTTTCTATAAATTTGTGCATCCATTGACCACAATTTTTCTATGGGAGGTGCATAATGATGATGGAAACATGCTCAGAAAATTTCAAGTCAATCCAGTCTACCGTTTGGGAGATATGGACAAAACAAGTGACTATCCCATTAAAATCTAGCATCAGCAACATGAGCATGCAAATATAAAGGTTGAAGCAAATTCCTGCATCTTAGATCCAGCCAGAGGATGCCCGCACAAGAAAAACACTCACACGTTAGACAACAACAAAGCATAGCAGCTGATACCATTACAAATCAAGCTCCAGAAGCATAATCGGTGTAGCCATAGGTGTATACAACGTGCAAGGATCCATTCCTAATCAAAGATCATCAACATGAGGTAGCCAAGCCACCAGTTCAGAAGCCACGAGTGCCAACAACAGCAGCAATCCAAGAATAAAGTGCCAAAATTTGAAGCATGCAATAGCACGGTAGCGACTAACAGGTAAGTGACTAAGCCCATTCCTCTGTTGCATGAATGTAATTTCAAAACTGCATGGATAATGAGATGGTTGTGATTAAACAAGATCGGTGGCCAGCTAACTAGCCACCCTCATCCAATTCACACAGTGTCTCGTCCAGTTCAAACAATGCTCAGTGGGTGCAATCGGCATGTGTGCTCAGCCAACTTTGGAAGAAAACTGAAAACAAGTAGTGGTGGCTATTTAAACTCCCATATAATTGATGGAAGTGATTACAGGTAGGCAACATAAAGTTCCCTGATAGCACTGTAGTGGAGAGAAACAGTATGAATGGGGCCAACGTACACTTGGCTAGCTCACCCTCCATCACCGAAAGCCTCCATAAATAACCATAAGAACTCCTATTTGAAACAATCTCCCCGCCTTTGCTTTCATTTGTATCATCGTGTTCTTAATTGCAGCAAGCTACCTACTACCTTCAAAGCCTCAAAACAATCACTCTCTGCCATTTTCAAAACCCTTCTGCTTATCGAGCTGTATAGGAGCATTATTGCATTCTATGGGAGCAGGAACACTGTCTACAGGGGTATTTATACAGGAAGGCCAGAGAGTAGCTCTGCAGAGGAAAAATTTGAAATTTTTGCCAAATTCAAGCTCAAAAAGAGGTAGACTCAGAAACCCACTCTGCATGTGATATATCTACAAAAGGTGGTGGGATTAGAAGCAAAGTATTGGGTTGAAAAAGGAATGGAAAGTGACCACCAAAGTCTACCTGTGTTTTTTTAAATTCTACACAGTCTCTCCATTTTCTTCTCTACACTAAACTCTGTCTTTTTCTTCCATGTATTCTCTTGTAAAAAAGAGGTGCAACCATAGAAAATCAAGCCTGTGAAAAAGTGTGAATTTTCATTTGAAAGCTTGTTTATTTTGTGAGAATGAAGAAAAGCACTGTTTCATATACTCTCTATTTTGTCAAAATAGTATTTTCCTCAAAAAAGAAAAAAACCCAAGAAGTAAATTCAGGTTCGAAACAGGGTTTGAAGGGAGGAAAAATTGCAAATTGTTGTTGTGCAAGAGGAAAACACGAAAAATTCCCTCTCTGGTTCTAGAAAGACAAACCACATCTATTCCTCTGTTCTTGATTTTGAAATTTTGTTGCCTTCTTCCTCACCTGAGCATTTCCAGCAGTCACTAAACACCATGCTAGGAGGTTTTATGAGAAAGGAGCCTTTGAACTCCAACAAATTGCATGAGCACCCAGAAGTGCTAGCCCTCTTCACCAAGGCAAATTGGATGCCTTTCTTTGAGAGAATTCATGGATATGATGAGGAGGTGAACGAGGAATTTTTAATGTCCTTAAAACCCCATTCAAAAACCCATGCTACAGTCAGTTTCAGGGGTCTGACCATAGAGCTTACACCAGAATTTATCAGTAGAATCACAAGCCTCCCACTTGGACTCCCCTGGAGAAAAGAAGAAAAACCACTGGGTCAAGTTGCCAAGAACACCTTCATAGCCTAGGATATTTTTAGAAATATGGCAAGGGAAGATGCAGAGGAAACAGAAAAAGAGGAAACGACCAAAATAGAAAAAGAAGAACTTGAAACAGAGGAGGAAATCAAAACAGAAGATGAAAAGGAAGAACCTGAAATAGAGGAGAAAAAGACCAGAGCAGAGAGGAGGAAACCCAGAATAGAAAAGGAAAAGACTAGAAAAGAAAAGAAAAATACCAAACCAGAGAAGAAAAAGACTAAAGCAGAGAAGGCAAAAACTAAACAAGATGAGAATGAAACCAAAACAAATCTTGAGGAAGCAAAGCTAACAGAGGTAGAGATGACAAAAGAAGGAGTAAAAGAGGAGGAAGAACAGAAACAGTGGGAAGAGGTGGATAGGAAGGTATGTTTCCATGATAAAGAGGAAGATATCACATCAAATGCATGGGATGTTAGGGAATCTGTCAGAGCCATCAAGGATGAAGAATTAGACTAGTTGCTCAGAGAATGAGCAACCCATTTAGTGGGCGGGTGATGATGAGCCCCATAAATGGGTGATTATATGGGCTCATTTTGCCTCTTATTTTGACTTAATCCACCATTCTCATTAGTTTATTGCATATTTTTTATTATATTTATGCTAATAGAGTGAATTGGGTTAGTCATTATGCCAAAAAGTCTAATGTGTG
>APFE030732567.1:38189-69276 GCA_000404065.3 Pinus taeda | reverse complement strand
ACAATCAAGGGATTGAGTATGCCAATGAGTTTGCCCACGTATTTGCCCACATTTTAGCTTGTGCTCACGTGATTTTTCCAAGTAAATACAAGTTTTCTTGAGCCATTATCATTCATTCTCATCAGTTCTTGAGCAGGTATTGAGCAGTGGAGGCAGGCAAGCAGCGGAGGAGATTTGAGCCAGTGATTGATACAGATCTGAGCTGTATTGTGTGTAACAGAGGTGGAGATACTTGTGAGAAGTATTATGCTATCTAATGTTACATGACTCAGTCATTAATATACAGATAGTTGGGGTTTTTAGCGAGATGCTTTCCCCGGGATACATACTGTGTTAATGTGTGAATGCTCTTGATGTTTTATTGTTATTGATGCTGCTATATTGATGATCAACGTAGAGGAGCTTATGTATTGTGTATGTTTTCCGAAATAGTACATGATCAGGATAATCTCTATTGAATATGTGTTAAATTATTCAAAATTTCTACAAACCCAAGCTACCTAGTACCTTCTTTATGTATTTATATGTTTTGTTTGCATTCATACGCTGATTTTTGTTGTTTAGGATTAATCTTGCTTTGGTAAAATAGGTTACTTTTGATGGTTAAATTAGTTGTTCTTGCTTCAAGTAACTTTATTAGTTTGTTTTAGTAACAAAGAAAGATCCAAAAAGGCTACCAGCAGGTCTTGATCTCCTTTCTCCCTCCTTGGGACCATGATTTGAGGTCAAGGCACTACTGCTACCACCAAAAACATAGTTTTTGCCTTTCATGCAATTGCTAGTGTGATGTTTTGAGTTGGAGAAGTTGATATTTGCTTGGATCCACATGCTTAGACCATTTCATGTTTATTTACCATGGTTTTCTCGCATAACTTTCTCTTCATCAAACTCTGTTCAGTAGTACTCTGTTTTTAGGTTAGATTTTAGGTCAAAATAGACATCTCTGTTTTTCAGTTTTTGCTTTGGTCAATTTTGGGAAATAAGAGTGCAACTCACTTGTAGAACACTCTAGCTTATCATTCCTCCACAACACAACCTGTACTAGTTCATCTCTCAATATTTCCCCACTCATTCACCTCATGTTGCCAATCTGCCCTAATTTTTGCATTTTTGTGCAAAGTTTCTTTCTTCCCCTTTGAGAAAATCCAACCCTCTCCTTCATTCCTGATCTTCATTAACAGTGTCCTAGTCCCTCCAACACCTTCATCGAGCCTTCATTTCCCTTTTCCCACTATTTTTCCACCTTCAAAAACCACTTTTGGCCTCCTCTTCTAGAACTTCCTTTAGATCCCCTGCAGCCTCCTGTAGAAGTTCATGTGAGTGATTTTTCGAAGTCTAATCACAATGGAAGTCTCTAGAAGGGCACTAGGGACTTCTTAGTACCCCTCCACACCTTCCTCACCATCTACAAAAGCCAACTCCATCCTCCTTTGCCACCAAACCTCTGCACAGTCTCAATTAGTCAAACCATAAGCATAATAATCCCACATAAAAATACCCAAAAAATACAAAAAGATGACTTCTTTCCATCTCTCTTTAGAAGTAGCTTGAATAAATGCAATGTACCTTTTCAGAAGTTAATGACATCTATTTCAGTAGTTTCTACCCCTTTTCATGCAAAATTAGGGTTTGCTAGGGTTTGTATTTCATTTAAGTTTTCCTTCTCTTTCTGCGAGTAGAATAGCCCCTGTAGAATTAGCTCTCTTCCATCATAGTAAAAACTTCTTCTGAGAACTCATAGAAGTCGACTTAAGCTTCTAGTGAACTTGTGCCAGTTGATCAAGTGACAACCTATAGTAAGAGCTAGTACTTGTGCATACAGCACTGTCGCTTCCAAGTTTGTTACGAACTACCAAGTTGATAAAAGTAAAGAAGGGAGCCCTAGGAGTTGTAGCATTATTGCTGCAATACTGGAGCTCACCACAACCTCTGATGTTGGCCAAAGAATATGCTCATGTACTCAGTTACAGGGCCATGGAATTGACAAGAAAAATTTGTAGCTACCTTATTTTCATAAATAGTCTTTGATCAATGTATTCTTGGTTAGGGCAACCACAAATCTTGTTCAACTCCTCAACTTTAGTTTTTCAAGAAAAACTCGTTGCTGATATTTTACTACCCATTTTTCAAAGGGCCAACCCTCTTGGAAATATGCAATAGATTATTCATTGTTTGAATTGTAAGAGTCATAGATCAGAGAATCTACTAAGAATTCCTAGCAGGAATCCTTCTACAATAGGTAGTAACAGACTCTGTGTGGTCCTTCAACTTTGGGTTCTTCTTGGAAAAATTGTTGTTGGGAGCTTTCTCCCCACTTGCTAGTAAACAACTCCTTTTGAACCTCCGTGACCATCTCATCCTCCTATGAATAATATGAATCATAAATCAAAGGAGGTTCTTGATCATGTTCTCCGGGTGAAGGATGTGCATCGTGGACTGGGGCCTCTTTACTGACCTCCTAGTGTGCCTCCTCTTCTTGTGTAGCTTCCCATGACTAGGATTGTGGTGGCTCTGCATCACTTGACTCTCCGTTAGAGTCATATACATCATAAGAAGGAGAAGCATCAGATTAGATTGAATCATATCTCTGAGAGTTTATTTGCCACGCAACTATGTTTCCTTCTTCTCTTTCTTTCTCATTGGTGATGCTTCTTAATGCGAGTAGATGTTTTCTTGGAGTGGAGCTCCACAAACATCTTCAATAGGGTCATCAACATCGGGAATATTTTCACCATTAAAATGTGCACAACAATTTTCAAACAGATCAATCGATGGATATATCATATAGTTCTTTGAAAAAGTGATTAAATGCTATATGAAACATTTGAAGGACATTATGCTACAACTAGGTATTTTTTTGACCAGAATCTAGCATCCTCATGCAAAGAATACATGAAAATTTTCATTTGTACACCTTCAAGAAAAATACCCTATTGTTTCATGCATTCATGAAATACTTTGAGGTGTTGGTCAGGCCTTCTATGTGTTCTCCCACTGAATCTAGGAAAATAGGTAATCCATTCATGGAACAAGGGAACATGATTAGGATAACCAGCAATAGAAGAAAAATCCAATGGGGCAAATTTGTTGGCCAGGAATTCAAGAATGGCCATTTTGAATACCTTCCTAGATAAGTGATTTCAGGTTCAAAGGTGCAGATTTTTTTCGGCTGCTCTAGCATCCAAGCGAGTATGCAGCTACTTGAAATCCAGGATGATAAAATAGAGAAATGTACAGTGGATTCACTAGGATGTTTACCATAGAATGAAATGGTGAATCCACCAAGGTGAGGGATCTTCAACCCACACTTCCCTTGCTCACCTAACAGATGGAATGTAAACATTTGTTATACCCATGTAAAAATATTCTAATATTTTCCCCAGAAATGGTGCCAGAAAGATGTTGTGGATTTTTCTAGCACCTAGAGCACAAGTGCCTCAAGAGATATAGAAAGCTTCCTAGATACAACCTTTGGGTTGATTGTTGTTATGGGAATAAGTAACCTAGGGCTTTGGGTTGAAACCCCAACAAAGAAAGAGAAAAGTACAGTAAGAAACACTCATACAACTTAGGCAACATGCTTATATAAACAAACTATGCGATAGTGACCATAACTATATGTCCTTCGTTTGGGTAGTTCTAGCAGGGTTCAGACCCTCAGCAACTCCTGATGATCTTCGAATCTACAAATCAACCAATCCGAATATACATAGCAGCATATAGATAAAGAATTTTAATGAAATCGACTTTATATCATATAAGCAAGACGATTAGTTATACATCAAAATGACATTCATACATGAATTACAACAGTATCTGATGCATAAACAAAGTTAATCTCAGGAACAAGACAATGTTTCTTTTTATTGTAATGTAGAAATCTATAACAAACATAGAGAAAATTCACCTGAGTCTTCTTCTTCCAGCTCCAAGCGGAGCCGTCCTCCAGATCAATCCAGTCCCAGTGTTCAACAACCTCCTTCCATAACCAATACCATGATATCTCAAGCAAGTAAGAGAATATCAACACTCAAGGAAACAAGGGTTTCCTGAAGCCTGGGGAAGTGCTTGAAGCACAGGGATACTTTAGACTCAGTCAAGGATAATCTTAGTATACTAATTATATCTCTTCTCCTCCTTAAGGCCTTCCCATAGAAGTCTCTTCATACTTCTCCCAATTAGTTTTTTAGTTGGGAAACAGTTGGGCCACGGGCACTAGGAGGTAATCAATAGGTAAAACCCCTGAAATCTGCCCATAGTTCAGGAAATTTAATTTTTTTAAGTGCTTTAACACATATACGTGGGTTGGGTATTGACTAACCCGTGTGTACACAATTTTATCTCAGGGAAAAGTAGCATATAGGGAATAAAACACTATTTTTAAAATATTTGGACCAAGTCTAGAAGGAGGGGTTTCCCTAGGCCATAAACAAAGCCTCACAAGTACCAAGAGTGGTATTTGGAGCTATAATAGATGCCCCCAAATATATGAGGTCAAAAGGGGTACATGATGGCCGAAATGTATTAAGTACTTGGAAAGGAAACCTGTCAAGACTGAGAATGACTTCACCAGAATTCAGCCTGCCAAGCCATCAAAAAGAGATCAGAAAGAAACAACTGTCTGAGGCGGGAATACCCATGCTTAGAGAAAGTAAAGAATGTCTACATATCAAGTACATGCGGATCCATTATGTATACAATTATAAAGGATTGAAAGTACATAATGGATCATCTGATCATGATCGAGTGAGTAGTACATGTCTGAATATCACATATAAGAAGATGATCAATGAAGCTAAAAGATGAAGCTGATCACTGATGTCAAAAAATGATCCCAATAGTACAAAATGAACATGATGGAATAAGATGATACTACATCACAACTTGGATGCCAGCATATAAGATGTCACTGTGAAGGACTGTAACATATAAGGTGGATGGTGTCGAGTAGCAGTAACAAGAGCAACTGACAAGTGAACCAAAACATGTTGATGCAACCTGAGGTCTTCACCGACCGCCGTGGTACATTTCTACACAATGGGAATAAATGATCTGAAGTCGACCATGTGAGAAATCATTTGATTACCGGTCATTGATGTATACCATTAACAAACGCGAGACTACTCACCAATAATGATAATGAGAGTCAAGGTACCCAATACAATCTAACAAGTGTGAATGAATGAACTGAAGTCGAACACATGGAAGAATCTATCAATCAGGGGACAATGATGGTTTCCCACTATCGATAGCGACGAAATCTACCACTGATGACTACAAACCCCAAGGTACTGCCAAATGGACTCTAGATCTTTGTCCTAGAGCAATGGGTCATAGTCGATAGGAAAAGATCCACTAGAAGGAAGGCATTAAGGCATCCTTCATCAATGTAGCGCAAGTATAACCCATAGGCCAATAATGTGGAAGGAATAAGACGAAAAAGGTGTAGTAACCCAATCGAAGCACATTTCCGGTGTACACAAGATGTAGCTAGTGCACGATAGAAACCTTCTAAACCAACCAATAATGAAAGATAACACAAAGGCGATGAGTCCACCAATAGGGTCAAATGGAAACCAAGGCACTACACGAATCCTAATGTGTGATAATGAAAGTTGATGTCGAACACAAGGGAAACCACTCAGTCAAAGACCCATGATACTGATCGATGTTGAGCACAAGGTGACCTATCAATAATGAAAATAGGGCCAGGGTGTGGCTCTAGGCCTACCCTCAGAACAATATGTCGTCGACAATAAGGACAAGACTCACCAGTAAGAAGTCAATGGAGACCTTCTCAAATCGGCACAAGAAAAGGACCAATATAACTGATGTGATGACAAACATCACACTGACAATTAGGTATGACCAACTAAAAAATACGTCAAGGGACACCGCAGAGAGGTCGACTCAGGCTTACTTCCCTTGAACAAAAGCACAAGTCAATGACGACTCTATGGCAACATATGATAACTCTGTATAAGTTTGTCACGCGAGACGCATGAGTGAAATCTCCATATGCTTGGAAGAGATAACCAATCGGAGGAGAACTGACTTAATAACAAGGTTAAGGCATACCTAAGTCAAACTAAATCCTGCCCAAAATGGAGGAGAGACTTTCTTTTGAGTGCTTTGTTCAAGGGCAACACGACTAATTCTAGCTGCCAACAATATATGGAAATGTTGTCCCATTCCCGCTCTTCTTGGAATATATAATTTTTTTTCTTTTTCTTTAAGCTGGAAAAAGAATAAAAGAATGCTATAGTACAGTGGAAAGAACGAGTGTCAGAGAAATAGATGATCTAGCTCCTAGGATGGGAACAATTCTATGCTCAATGCAGGGAGGCGAAACTGGTCAAGGACACTCAAAGGGATGTTCCTTCATGGGTCAAAGGGTGTGTCAAGTTGCAGAAGCTAAGTGATTACTACTATGGGGTAAAATGCACGGGATGAAAACTACCCTCAAAAGTCTTCGCAGGACTTCCGACAGACCGTAAGGTTATCTGCAAAAGGTACCTGTTACACACATGTTCATCCATCTAACATATATTTATAGGATATGGAGAAAGGATCACCTTCGATTCTTTCTAGATTCGCTTGGGGATCTCCATGCAGTAAGAAGAACTCCTCCTGGCCGAATCCAAGACGATTCCTGCACAAAAGAATGAAGCAAACCAATCACAACATATACTTATGACAATTGATGAAAGAATCCGTAACAAAAATGTATAAATGTGTAACTTATCTACTCAACACAACAAGCATTAGAATGGACAAATAAATGCACAATTTCATCGACACTTTGAGTAGTGGAACAAAACCACAGTCCTATATTCAAAAGAGTGATTACAACAACCCTGTTGCATCAACCTTCCTTATCCCTTCTTCCTCTCTCTCTCTCCTTCTTTCAGCTAGCTCCTTCAAGAATATGACAATATCACAACAGCACCATGTGCTATCCTTCTAAATGCTCCGACCCTTATGCAATGGCCCTCTCGTTGCTTAAATAGCAATCGAATTAGGGCTTCCCAACTCCACTTATAGTTCATTTGGGTAAAAACCATGAACCTGCCTCTTTTACCAGATTTTTCCCATTTTCCTCTATTTCCATAATAGAATTTCTCCAAATATCTTGATTTTTGGAGTTTCCCTGCTTTTCTTGCACATATTTATGGAAATAATATCTAGATATTTTATGGCAGATTCGTTGGCATAACCATTTGAGCATCACTAAAGTTCACTAATGCTCCCCCTAGTCTAACAACATGAGTTAGTAGGTGACTAACGCTCTTTTATGCTTGTAAACAAGCTTTATAAAGCAGTTTGTCAGTGTACAGAGAGCGTTAGTGTGGATTTTGGGCTTGCAACTGTGGTCATTCTTTTAATCATCTTGTCCTTCTCCTCTAAGTTGATTAGGAGGTCAATTTTTCCTATAATAGATGCCCCCTAAAGTGTGAGATTAGAGGCAGAGACGATGGCCGAAATACTTTATGAAAATACTGTAATTTCCTGTCGAAATATTTGTAGAGAGAGAAGTTTCGGGCGATAAGGAAAACCTGATACAAAAAAGGTACATATATATGAACTGCTAAAATCATGTCCTAAGTCGGGCATTCCCATGCTCAGTAGCTCTGCCAAAGTAACTTTCTCCTAAGAGATATAACAATGCTGGCTGCCAACATGGCACAGGGTGGATCCAGTGTCATAATAGATTATCCTGAAATGGTTGTCTTCAAAGAACAATATCGCAACTTGGGAGAGGAAACAAAGCTGAATGATGCAAGCCTCTACCCAAAGTTTTGATTCCTGCATCACCGAATAGCATAGATCAATAAATGTGATAAATGAGTTGATGTTGAACATGCACGAAATCATCTGATTACCAGCCAATAATAAAGACTATTAACAAATGCGAGGAAGGCCACCAATAATGGTGATGGTATCCAAGATGCACAGTGCAAACTAGCGGGTGTGAAAGATTTTTTGTCGTCGAACACTCGTAGAATAGCTTAACCAGGAGCCCATGATGAAAACCCGTGATCGAGCACAAGGTAACCTGCCACTAATGTTTGCAAGCACCAAGGCACTGAATGTGTTTCTAGGTTATCTTCCTAGATAGAGTACTGAAGTCGATAGCAAGGAACCTGTCGAATGGTAGGCAATGATGTGTCCTACATCAGTCGACACGAAACCAGACAAGGATGATTTTGTTTTTTTGAAGAATCTTTTGAGCTTTTGGGTCTAAACAATGAAAGGCATGATGAAAGGATATGTAGGGTCAGTTGATCGAGGAAACAAGTAGGGACCCTTGAACAATAGAAGGCACGACAATGGTTTTAACCAGACAGCACAAGACTCATGAACACTATAGAGTGTTTAAGATATGGAAATGCAATGGAATCAACACATAGGTTGGTAGGGTTCATATTGAGAGGCTATTGAAATGATGGTTTATTTGAGGAAGTGCCATGTTCAATGGAACTTTTGCTGCCAAACCACGCTTCAGGATATGGCTGTATTTCCACTTTTCCTCATCTGATTTTTAATGAGTCCAAATGGGTAAACTCATCGATATTTTCATGTTTAGAGAGTCTAAAAAGGATTGCAAAAAGAATGACTCTTTGCCCTATCTAATTATTTTAATGGGTCTAGACAGGAAAACTCATCAATTTTTTCATATTTTAAGAGTCTGAAAAGTATCGTAAAAAGAACGACTCTATATCTTGTCTGTGTATTTAAAGAGTCCAAACTAGACAACTCAGTGATCTTTTCATCTTTAGAGAGCTTGAAAAGATCGTAAAGAGAGACTCCATGGTGGTCCCTTTGTCATAGTTGTTAAATGGGTGCGACAAAAGGTTAATAGTAAACCCGTATCAGTTACTTTTCCGTATTTAGTCTACTGGACCTGGATAAAGAGAAACCTTTTTCCAATAGATGTTGACCTCATTTTGTTACGAGTACGAGGCGGCGGACTAAACCCATGTTTTGTCGTGACATTTTAACAAGCTCAGTAACAAAAACTTGGGATTTTTCATTTTTTAACGAGTTTGAAAAAAGTACTTGAAAGAATGCTCAGGTCATCTTTTATCATGTTTAACGAGCAGCAAGACATAGTTCAGGATTTTTTCAGTTTATAGAGCAAGAAAAAAGAGCCTAAAAAAGGATGCTTCGTTTGGTCTTTTTCAATTTATGAGCTGGAACTAGATCAAAAAAGAGGTGCTCAGAGCATCGTTTGCATATGTTTAACGAGTGCAAAGGATGAAAAACTCGGGGATGTTTGTATTGTTTAAAGAGCGATAAAATATCCCAAAAAAGTGCTTTATGGGTTGTGGTATATATGTTTAACGAGCTCTACCACAAAAACTCAGAGGTGTTTGTATTTTTTAAAGAGCGATAAAATGTATACAAAAGTGCTCTATTTATCGTTGCATAGATTTAACGAGTGCAAGGAAAAAAGCTCGGGGATGTTTATATTTTTTAAAGAGAAATAAAATATCCCTAACAGTGCTCCAACCATTTTTGTAGTAGTTTAACGAGCCCAAAGAAGAAGACTCGAGGTTTTTCAGATTAATGAGCCAGAAAAATACCATAAAAAGAATGCTCGATCTTTCTCGATCTCATGCTTGACATTAGAAGGGTCTATGCCATGAATTTCCTCATAAGACCAAGGAAAAACATTGCGGAAGTCCCTAAATGGGTAGGTGAAGCTCACAATTTCCTCAGGATTGTGATTGGCTCCATTCTGTATGTTTTCCATGATGCCTGTCATGACAAAAATATCGGGGAGCAATGTTTGTGAAATATTGCCCCTGTTTCCTTCCAAGTCCAAAAGTTGGATAGTAGTATATGGTGAGGAAAAATTTTCTTGCGTGTCAGGTGATAGGATTTGAAGAGGCATCATGTCCGAATCAGATATCAAAACATGATGGTGTGAATCCTCCCAAGGTCACTCTTCTAACCTCATGATCTCTCTAATAGCTTTGTCCATCGATAGGACTTGATCAAGTGGATCAAAAGAATGAGAGGTTATGGGAGGGGCAGTGGTACTGCTAGCTGAAACCAAAGTGACTGGAGACTCGGGTGCAATTTGAATGGCTTCGCAGACCAATTCAGCTGGTGACAACGACATTTGTTCTCTGTAAGTGTCAATGTTTGAAGGAGCTGGTAGGATCCATGGATTGGTTTGTTCATGAAGAAAATATGAAAGCATGTTGACCGATTATGAAACCTTCAGTGGCTGAAGAGGGAAACAACCCATGAGGGAAGAAGCCTTCAGTAGACCAGTACCTAAACTGACGTAACTGTCAGTTTCACCTCCTACTAGGGGTACAAAGCCACTTGGTAGTGGTGAATAATGAGGGGTGCAGAAAGACAACTGATCTACTGTAATAACCTTTCCATCCAATGGAAATTGGATGATGCAAAAGATAGTAGATACAGCGACCGTCATGACATATTTCCAACTACGACCCAGCAATAGATTATAGTCAAGTTTCTCGTTCATGACTTCTACGTCCACCGTTACTATTTTCCTAGCCAAAGTGATGGGAAAACTGGCTAAGTATCCTTTTGGGACAAAGCTGTGGTCGTCAAAAGCTTTAAGGGAGTTCGACGGTGGGGAGAGGGTTGGGGAACCCAAGGCGAGCCAACATACAGCCGACATGATGCAGGTCGAAGCACCTTTATCGATGACAATTCGGTGTATACCTTTCCCTTTCGAAGTGAGATGCACCTGAAATGCAAGCTGGTGGGAAAGGGGAGGTTTACACTTGTCCATGTCGAAAATGGCAAGCATGGAATCCACAGGGTCAATACCCCCTATAGCCAAAAGCAAAGCTTTCCGTTGTTTGGGACATGTTTGTAATACTTCGAGTGCCAGCATAGCTGATGGCACTTGTGCCAAATCCTCTACGATGTTGTAGTGTTGGGCGGCACATGCAGATGTGTTGTGCATTGTGCATCGAAGTTCCCCCTTAGGGGGTAGAATTACGAAGTCCTCAACCGGCCTTTCAATTCACAAATCATTGGGCGGTGATGGGTTTTGACCTGCGGATGATTCTGTTGCCGGAGCGACAAGAGCTTCATAAGATTTGGCTCTGGTTGTTAATTCTACCGTTTCAAATGTGTAGACGGTAGAGCTTCCTTCACCAACTAAAGTTTGTTGTGAACCATCGCTTCCCCCTGACGTGGGTGGCATTTGGTTGGCAACATGATGATGTTGCTGTTGATTAGGAAAAGGATTTCTAAGGATAGCTGGTGCCTTACCAGAATCTTTCTTGGTGAGGTAATCTATGCATTCTTGAAGATGCAGATAACACTAGGTTATGTGATCTTCAAGATAGAGTTTGCATGAATAGTTGATGCCTTTATCCTTTTCCATATCAGTAGGCGTAGTATCCTTCTATTTTAGGTTGGGCTGCTTAGATGACTGCTCCTTAGAAGGAGCGGTCTTGTTCTATTTCTTCTTGTTCTTGCTACTGGATTTCTGTGTAGACTGCACAGAGTTAATCGTAGTGGAAAGAAGAGTAGTCATTTTGGTAGAGGGGTCCACTGCCAACTTGGCAACAGACCCACTGAGTTGTTTTACAGCGCTTGTGGAGGTTGCACTGACGATCCCGTCGGCATGCACTCTAGAGGCATTGAGTGGTGGGAGGATTGGGGTTACCGAGAGCATAGGGGATAATGTCGTAGAGAATGTCAAACTGCGAATAGATCAAATGTAAAAGTTTAGCATGACGTATGGATTGGTCCTCTGTGACTGCACCACCTAGAGCAACATCTCTAGCAATTTGTGGGAGTAGCGACTTACAAAACCAGTCTATTAAGAGAAAATGAGGGATGGGGGCTTTGACTAACCTCCGCCTACGTCTCCATTCATGGATATGATTGAAGATGTGGGTGGAGGTATCCTGACGAAACAAAGTGAGGAGTTCCCTCCCTGTCTCATAATGGATAGGTAACTGAAAGTGCTTTAGTAACTCCACCACTAAAGCATCAAAGGTATTCACTGACACACATGGTAACTCAATATACCATTTTGCAGCATTGCCAGTGAGGGTGTGGGGAAAAAGACGCAACCAAACACTGTCATCCACCATGGAGTTGGAAACACACCATAGCTGGTAGGTGGTGACGTGAGTGCCTGGATCCTCCCCTTGTTTTCTGTCAAATTTAGGAATATCCACCGGTATTTTATGTGGGATCGGCGGCCACTGTAGGTTATGGTAGATGGGTCGTTAGTCAACTTGTATAAGTTAGGGATATCCAATGCTGCCAAAAAAGGAAAATTGCTAGGTGCCCCCGATTCAGACCATTGTGATGACGAATGATCTGAGGAGCTCTGCGCTCCACCCATCGTTTGGTTCCTCATGTTGTACATGGGCTGCGAGGTGTAATAGCTGCTTTGTGGTACGATGTTGTAAAGTGGATTACCATGAGGGTTTTGATACTGGGGTATGAAGTTGCCCCTAGTATAAGCGGTGCCCCCTTCACTCATCTGAGCTTGTGAGTAGGGTGCCCCCATGGTTTGGGTGGGAATCCCTTGTGGATTCCCAACCAACACTGAACTGACCATATGGCTTTGATTGGTAGAAAGAAAATTCATGTCAATCAGTGACTGTCCATGCATGCCTGAGAATGGCGGGGAAACTGTGAGATTCCCTGTTGCCATGTGCATATTGGGAACCACCCCAAATGTTTGAATCTGGGGGTTATAACCGTACATTGGCAGCCGACCTTGGTTTTGATAAATTGGACCTGTGCCCATAGTGCCATATTGAGTGTTATATGGAGCACTGTATGTGGCACTAGTCGAAGGTATGCTTTGATGCACCATAGGAGTGGAACTTGGCATCTGTTGGGTTCCACTGGTAGGGGTGTTATGTGAGTTGCAGTAGCTGGGACAAACAGGATTGCAGGGTTCCACATTGTCGGTGTTGTTATGACCGTCGACTGGGGAAGTTGTAGAGGACTCACAGTGTCTCTATAATTCCACAACCCTTGAGGCGTCGACTAAATAGATGGGAGAGTTCCTCCCAGTGAAGAGTGAAGTACTAGTACTGTAGGATCAATAACAGGATCTGACAGATTTGGAATAGGGGTGTTAAAATGAGGAAGAAATCCTTCCGTAAAGAAATCCTCTGGCAAATCAGAATTGTCAATCATCCAGAAAGATCCTGTGTGCCATTTAGGAGATTGATCCCTCGAAGATGAGGAATCCAAGTCAGTGGATCTCGGCACATACTCCACAGTGAGTGGAGGAAGTCCTAACAACCATTTGGATTGATTGAGAGGGCCGAATGTAGCCACAATGACTGGTAAATTTTATCAGATAAATTTTAAGGTGATATTTTTTATGTCTCAAAATGATAGCACTCAGGTACCTAAAAAGAAAAAATACACTAAAATGACAATAAACAAACAAAGTGAAATTACCTTGTCTGATAAACACCACTTACTGGAGATGAAACCCAGTCTCTCAATGGGTAACAGAGAAGGATGTCCAAATGTAAAGACGAGTAACCTCCTAAAAAATGAAGACAAAGTAGCTCCGTTCATTTGAGGTACCAGGACAACCCATCCCAGTCGCCTTAGGTAAGTACCTAAAAGTATTGGCCACTAGAGATACCTCAAATCACAGACATTATCAGGGGGGACATAGTCATAGACAGCACGATGTGTGGGCATGATACATGAGTCCCTGACTCAGTTCCAAAATCCCCGAAGGGACCCCCGTTACACAGAATTCCCAAAGGAGATGTAAAAGAAGGCAGGCTACCTTCAATTACAATCTGATGCTGTCTTGTATTTCACTCTAGTGCGAGTGGAGTGGTCCTGATAATATGAGTGCAAAAGGATTTTTCACTCCTTAATGGCAGTAGTTTGATTTTCAACCTTGGGTAGTTGACTCACTCTCTTAACCCAAGGTCATAATCTATCTAATGTTGTTTTACTCTAAAAAAAGAGTATCTGATTCATTTTAGTGTAAATTTTAGTATACTTTTTATTTGTCTTCGGAGGGGGTGTTGATATATGAATATGATGAGACTCTCGATTCAATAAACCGTGTAGAACTATGCTTTGCAAAAAATTTCAATTTCTTATGCAAACAAGTCTTATACTACACATTTATCATTTCACATATTCATGTATTCGCCAGTGCATCTAAAGTCATTTCAACACTTTGCATAACCAAAATTTCCTTTTCTCAATATTCCTTAACAACTATTGAACCAAAACAAAGAAGCCTACAACTATTTCGATAGAAGGAGATGTACAGTTTATTAGCTTTTCTTTCAACAAAAATTTCTTTTATGAGAGAAAAACTAAAGCATTCTCTTAAAAAATAAATTTGAAGACACCAAGTTTGTTAGCATGATACTGTTGCAGATCCTTATTTAGCCCTTGGGACAAGTTCCCCCGCCTTTTGGTCCATAAGATCTCTTGGAAAACATGGAAATGGGTCACTAACGCTCTGTCTATGTGTAAATAGAGCTTTAGTTTGGCTACTAATGCTCCCTGTGCACAGTCAAAGAGCTTTATAAAGCTCTGTTTAGACTAGCAACCTGCGTTAGTGAGGGAAAGAGCTCAAAAAGTGGGTTTTTGGGATCGTTTTTTTAAGAGAAAGCAACTTTGCAGGATGCAACAAACTAGATGGTGGATCAGAGAAGGATATGAAGAAGCAGGAAGCTCATAGAAGAGAGAAGAGATCTGAGAGGAGTCTGGATAACTGGGAACTAAATATATAGTCCCCAGTGGAGTCGCTAGTTCTACTATGGGGTAAAATGCATGGGATGAAAACTACCCTCGAAAGTCTTCCTGAGACTTCCAACAGACCGTAAGGTTATTTGCAAAAGGTACTTGTTACACACATGTTCATCTATCTGACATATATTGACAGGATATGGAGAAAGGATCACCCTTGGTTCTTTCTAGATTCACTTGGGGATCTCCGTGCGGTAAGAAGAACTCCTCCTGACTGGCTCCAAGATGATTCCTGCACCAAAGAACGAAGCAAACCAATCACAGCATATACTTATGACAATTAATGAAAGAATCAGCCTTCCTTATCCCTTCTTCCTCTCTATCTCCTTCTTTTAGCTAGCTCCTTCAAGAATATGACAATATCACAACAACACCATGTACTATCCTTCTAAATGCTCTGACCCTTGTGCAATGGCCCTCTCGTTGCTTAAATAGCAATCAAATTAGGGCTTCCTAACTCCACCTATAGTTCATTTGGGTAAAAACCATGAACCTGCCTCTTTTACAAGCTTTTTCCCATTTTCCTCTATTTCCAAAATATAATTTTTCCAGATATCTTGATTTTAGAGTTTCCTTGCTTTTCTTGCACAAGTTTAGGGAAATAATATCTAGATATTTTATGGTAGATTCGTTGGCATAACCATTTGAGCATCACTAAAGTTCACTAACGCTCCCCTTGGTCTAACAACATGAGTTAGCAGGTGACTAACGCTCCTTTATGCTTGTAAACAAGATTTATAAAGCAGTTTGTCAGTGTACAGAGAGCGTTAGTGTGGATTCTGGGCCTGTAACTGTGGTCATTCTTTCAGTCATCTTGTCCTTCTCCTCTGAGTTGATTATGAGGTAAATTTTTCCTATAACAATTACATGGTTGATTTTGCAGAAGACATGGTCAAATAATTGGCTTAAACACGATTCCAAGTGAAGCCGATTCAAGGCCAAAAGGTGCAAATAGTCAAAATGAAATGCAACAGTACAACTCAACACAAATGGGCCTCTAGGGTATAAGGCTAGAAATAAGCATAGAAGCAAGGAGTTTGTGTCTTCAATGCACAAGTCATGGTAGGACTAAAGAGGATTCCCGAGCCTACTCAATATAACAACATGGGCAACCAATGTTAGTGAGGTTCTAACTACGATGCCCTTATAAAGGATGGCTCTACCATTGCATCATGATTTAAAATATCGGTGAGTGAACATGGTTGGTTAACCAAGAAATGATGGGATCGACCCTATGGCTAATGTATCGCTGAAGGGAGGCTAGTATGCAAAATGCAATGGAAAAATAGTTTCCCTAACCTATATGCCAGTAAGTGAATGATACCTGCCATGATGGGTCAGCGGTCATGGGACCGAAATAGGATCTCGAAGAAGTGTCTAAAATATCTTGAAAAAATAACCCATTCTCGACAATCCAACCCACAAGTCAAAAAATTCATGAGACGAAAAATCAAGTTTTGAGAAAAAATTTTGAAATTTCAAAGCTATATATTGGCTTTTCAACTCACAAATTTTTCATTTGCATTTGGAAAAAAGTTGTGGATCCAAAAGGGAACAAATTTGCCTCTGAAGAATTTGACCATTCAAATCATGCCAAAGTTACCAGGTAACCCTCAAACCATACTTGTAATGTTTTTTGATACCTTTTAGAAGTTTTAATTAAGATTTGACCATGGGAATTCATGTCAAAAAATCCAACTCTGCATACATGCGGGTTGGCTATGACCAACCTGTGTATACGACGGCCCTACATGCAACTATGTGTAAAGGGAACCTGCGTGTATGTGAGTTGAAATTGAAACTCAAATTCTAATAGTTGAAACTCATTTCTTTTCAAGATGACCATCACATGGACTGCAGAGGGTAGTTTGCAAATTTGAGATCTCTCTCTTGTCAACATAGCACTTGGAGGTAAGATTCTGTGGAAGATGGTCCACGAGCCCACTCATCTAGTCAATGTCATTTTGCGGACAAAATACGTACACAAAAATTCTCCCAGAAATCTGCAATGTGACAACTCTGTTAATTGCACGCAGGTTTGGAGACTATGCTGCAAAAGTAGTAATTTCTTCAAAAATATTGTATACAGAATTCCTGGCAATGGAAAGCACACAAACCTATGGCTCGATCATATCATGGGTCGTGATCCCTTGGTTGAAAACGAGGAAATCACATAACTTAGAGAATGGCTGGAAAGCGTGGGTATTAATAGTATTTATGACCTTTCAAAATGGGATCATCATGGTGACTGGGCCGGTTGGGATTTTCATGGTGCCCCTATCTGGTTAATCCCTCAACAATACTTACTTGCTGAACTACTGGAGGAGTTAGTCCCTGTAAATCGATTCATGAAAGATAGCTGGGGCTAGGGCCAAACAGGAGCATATTTGAGAGCAGCAGGTTACAGAGTTCTACAGGCCTCAAGGAATAACAACCAATCTTTGGCCTTTCAGAAACATGTCTGGGAACCATTAGCCTTACCAAAAGTGAACTTCCTTTTCTGGAACCTGGTTCATAATAAACTTCTAACTGGTGATAATCTAGTGAAAAGGAACATAGCAGGGCCACATAAATGTGTTCTATGCAGAAGTAATCTTGAAACAGCCCAACATTTATTCATCGATTGTATATTCACCAAAGAGGTTTGGGGACTTATCCTTCATGACTTCCAGATTTCTGTCCCTCCACAGACTTCTGTCTCGGAACTTTTCACCTCTTGGAGTCTTTTCTACCCTCATAGAATTCCTATCAAATCATTTTGGCGCAAAGGCTGGACAGCTTTTCCCAAATACGTTTGCTGGCAGCTTTAGTTAGCCCGCAATGAGTTGATTTTCAAAGACTTGGAACACACCCCATTGCATGTAGCAGCTAAAGCCAAATCCTTCCTCTTGCAAGCTGCCCAGTAGTTGTATTATAAAGAAGGCTCTTTGCTCCTGCAGGAGGAAAAGAGGTGGCTTGGACCCCTTGAGCCATATCCTTGAAAGTATCTCCTTACCCCTCAAACAACAAATCCGGATTGGCATAAAAGAGATCCTGATGACACATTCCAAAATTGGTGGTGGATTCAAAATTTAACCACAATATTCTTTGATGGGGCTTAAAAAGGAAACCCCAATGTTGTCGGTGCAGGTGAGGTCATTTACTTCGCAGATGGGTCTTCAAGGGATTGCTTCTACTGGGGTTTAGGCCAGAAAACCAACAATCAAGCTGAGATCCTCAGTCTTCTAAAAGCATTCCTCATAGCAAGAGAAAAAGGTGTCAAAGACCTCCAAGTCTTCGAAGATTTAGAGATATTAATAAAAAAATTAAACTCGGAGGAACTATTCAGCAATGCTAGTCTCAACAAAATTTTGGGCAAATTGAAGAGAGTGCTTCTAGACTTTGCTTCCTTCAAGTTTTATCATATACTCAAAAATTAAAACAATGAAGTAGATCAGATGGTGAACAAAGGTTTCTCTCTCATGAAAGGGAAGCTAATCCTAAATGATGAAAGTACCTTTCAAATTCCTTGAAAATGTTGTAGCTCAAAAGCAGTATTTGATGGACAACTACACTGTAATTGGGGTCGCCTTGGCAAAGACCCATTCTCTCTTCTACAATTAAATAAAATACATACTCGTTTCAGTTAAAAAAAAAAAGAATCCTGAAACAATAACCCATTCTTGACAATCCAAGTCCAAAAGTCAAAAAATTCATGAGACGAAAAATCAAGTTTTGAGAAAAGATTTTGCAATTTCAAAGCTATATATTGGCTTTTAAACTCACAAATTTTTCATTTGCATTTGGAAAAAGTTGTGGATCCAAAAGGAAACAAATTTGCCTCTGAAGAATTGGACCATTCAAATCGTGCCAAAGTTACCAGGTAACCCTCAAACTATATTTGTAATGTTTTGTGATACCTTTTAGAAGTTTTAATTAAGATTTGACCATGGGAATTCATGTCAAAAAATCCAACTCTGCATACATGTAGGTCGGTTGTGACCAACCCGCGTATACGATGGCCTTACACACAACTATGTGTAAAGGGAACCCACATGTATGCAAGTTGAAATTGAAACTCAAATTCTAACGGTTGAAACTCATCTATTTTCAAGATGACCATCACATGGAGAGGGAGAGCATACCATAATTGACAATGAGGTAATGAATGACCAAACTACACTAGATGCATTGAGAGGGTGCAACTTGATGAAATTCTTCATAATTTCGAACATGAAAGCGAACACACGCCTGCTCGAATTACTCATCCACCATTGGAGTGTGGAGGATGACGCCTTCATGATAGATTAGATGCCACTTAGGATTGAGGTGGAAGACATCTACTTTATAACAGGTCTCTCCCGAAGAGGGGAGGTTGTGCACTCGACTGACAGGACACGGAGTAGTGTTTCAATAGAAGACTATGTACACGTATACTATCCTAAGCATCCAGAAAAGATTGGAAGTCAGATTCTAATCAAACATGTGGATAGTTTATCTCTCAGGATTTTGTTATTTACCATTGCTAGGGTAAACAAATCAACTTCACTACATCACGCTTCACAGGTGTCCATGAGCTTGGCAGTGGAATGCCTAACCACTGTGTTTGATTGGTGCACACCTCTTCTAACCAACATGAAGAACCAGCTGACCTCCATTCAGAAAGGTCAAAATAAAAACTTTCGATATGGGACCATTTTATGCTCCTTGTTCGAGAAGGTACCTGGGCTACGTCCCAAGGTATCTGTCTCTATCAACAGCATACGAGATCCATGGATGTGTAGGTGGGCTGACATGATGAAATGCCTTGGAGGGGTGGATGTGCCAAGGACAGCTTTTGATGATGATTTTTTCATTTGGTGGGACCAACAGATCATCGTAGTCGATGACTACCCTTATGCTGGTATGGATTGCCGAGGAGATTTAGATTTGGTGTTGCCACCAAACGCAACATGGGGAGACATAGGTAGCAATTTTTTAAGTTTTTGTCAATTTTTAAGATTTTTTTGTTTTTAAATATAAAATGAACTTAGAAATATTTTTGATGGGATAAAATACTAACAAAATGATCATGTTCCAAATGTGGGTCCAGTGACACAAGATGGATTGTCGCGGCACAAGCGTCACGGAAGAGGTGCCAAAGAGGCAGCTCTTGAGATAGAGAGGGTATTATATGTAGTCCAAAGAAACTTGGTGAGATTGACTCACCAGGTACCGATGGTAGCCATAGAAGACCCACTTGAGGAGATGCAATGTCGTGTGGTAGAAGTACCATGGGACTGGGTCTGCATACAAAATGCCCCACAAAACATGAACAAAAATACAATATATACAAAGAGGCAATTGCTCGGTCGGAACCAAGCAAAATACTCCTTAAGGTAGAGCCCATTTGGGGGCTCCGCTAACTTGTTCCCAGAGATGTTTATAGGTACAGTTATTGAACTAATTGACAAATGACCTTTGGTAGATAAATGTGTTGGAGCCAAAGGGTTTGACATTGTACAAACATCACTAGTAAGCAAATTTGAGAACCTAGATTCGACTTCCTGCAAAGGTGAAAGAAAATATGATCGATGATGTAAATCTTCCCAAGGTGGATCTACATCCGTCATTACTTCTAAAATTGTGTTCTTAGATGGAAAAACTGTATCTAAGAATTCTAGAGCAAAAGTAGAGGCAAGGGTCAAAGTTGGACCCACATCACCATCTAACTCCTCAGAAAAAGGAGTGGGATGGTTGTCTGTAGAGTCAACGATAGGTTGATAGCCAAGTTCTTCTACAGATATAGGAAATACCATTCCACCAACCTACCCTCCATCTAATGTGGTTGTAGATGAAGGTAAGGTCCAAGGGTTTGAATGTCCCTTGGAGGATGAAATTGTATCAATTCTAGCTGTAGGAGGGGGAAGATCAAATACACCCATCAAGGAAGAGTACATCCCAACTCCTAAGGTTGATGAGGATTATCCACCAATGGAATGGTAGAATCCAAATTTGCACGAGACTCACTGAGAGAATAATCTAATTGATCAATTTTAACAATTCTCCCCTCGTGAGGAAAACAAAGGATGCATAATAGAGATGAAACTATGGCATCCATTTCATAAATCCAGTTTCTTCCCAAGAGGATGTTGTAATCCAAGTTGGCATCAACGATTTCTACCTCAATATTAATGACCTTTCCTCCAACACATATAGGAAAATTCAGGATACTCTTGTGTGGCCTATGAGAATGACCATCAAATTCTGTTAAGAGAGAAGGAAGAGCTAAAGGTGATCCAATGGCCTTCCAACATGACATAGACATTATGCATGTGGAAGCTCCCTCATCTGTAACTATCTGAAAAATATTGGTTTTTCAGTAAGTAGACTTTATCTGGAAAGCCATATGGTGAGGAAGTCTCTTTTTGACATTGAACATATCAAAAGTGAGCACTAACAAATTTTTTGGATCTACTACCCTGATTGCCGAAAGAAAAGCACTTATTTGAGCAGGACAAGACTGGAATACCTCCAGTGCAAACATAACACAAGGAATTTGAGCCAGATCTTCTATAATCGAGTAGTTATGGATTGCCCTAGCATTAGGGTTAATAGTCACGCGCTTAACGGAACCTTTCGGTATCTGAGTTATAGACTCAATAGAGGCTCACTCAACATGAAGCAGGTTTGAGGTTTTAGGAATAGATTTTTCCTTAGATGTTTCTGTTTCACTGTAATCACATGCATGTGTGGCAACATCGACATGAGAGTTCATCATATACACATTTAAGGAATTTTCCCCTTCCTGGTTGCCCCCTGCGAAGGTACCAACATTCAAGTTCGCGCCAGTAAGTAATTGTTTCCCTTGGGGAAAAGGGTTAGTCAAGACAGCTTGGGAGCTAGAGAACCCTTACTACACTAACAAGCGTTGAGCATCTTGAATCTTGGGGCAGAGGTGAGTCAAATGTTCTCCATTGCATAACTTGCATGGAAATTTAACCTTCTTTTTAGACTCTTTTCTACCGTCACCGATGCCGTTGTTAGGCTTGTTCGCATTACCCTTCCCTTCCTGGTTTTTGTTCTTACCTCGTCCCTTCTTCTTCCCATCAGATTGTTGATTTCCTTTGGGGTTATAATTCTAGACGATGTTAATGGAGGTAGGTTGTGAAGGTGAAGGTGTAAACGGTGCTGCCTAATTAGAAGAAGCAATTTGTATCGACAATTTTTGTAGTTGGTTCAAAAGGTTCACCATATTTGCATCAATTGATCCAACTATACCATCAGCATGAGGGTTGGGCTTCGGTTTAACTAAATAAACCTTGGATCTAGGAGTGTTAGGTAGGATTCTTTAAAGAGTCCCAGATGGAGAATATATTAGTTCTAACTGCTCGGCTTGAAAAATAGCCTTCTCTTCCGAATAAACACCAGAAAGACAAACATCCTTAGAGATTACAGGTTGTAAATATTTTAGAAACCATTCGAGACAGAACTCTGGTGGAATTTTGGATTTGATAAGCCTCTTTCTCTGTCTCCATTCCTAGATATGATCTGAAATGTGTGTTGCCATGTCTTGATGAAAATTGGCCAGAAGTTTAGTTTCGACTTCATAATGAACAGGCAATTGAAAATGTTTAAGAAAATATTAGCCAAATCACCGAAAGAAGTAAGTGTGCCCCCTGGAAACTCTATATACCATTTGGCTGCATTCCCCATTAAGGTGTGCTAAAATAACCTAATCTAGCTAAATCATTGATCAGGGAGTTTGATGAGAACCATAAGTGGAACGTGGTCACATGGTCTCCTGGGTATTCACCATTCTTCCCTTTGAATTTTGGAATATTTGAAGGAAGTTTAGTTAGGACCAGAGGCCAAGCCGGATTGTACCTAATTGGATCATTCGTCAATTTAGTCAAGTCTAGCAGATTAAGCATGGCCAGGAAAGGAAGTCATGGAGGACCTTTGGAATTCCATCCAGACTGGGCAGGGTTCCCATAGGCCTGAAAAGAATGACCTGGATTTTGAAAGGCACCAGGTTTCCTGAAGTAGCTCGTAGAACCTACTGCACCAAAGGGTGATCCTTGTGATCCAAAAAAACTTGGATTTTGACCAACTCCAGTCGAAAATCCTCCATAACTGGTAAAGTTACCCCCTAACGAAGTATTGAAAGGAGCTGACAACCCTTGATAAGGGTTCCAAGCATTAGCAAAGGGTGAAAAACTTTGAAATGAATTAACCGAGGAATATGGCACATTCCCTTTTTGGCCAAAATATTGATTCCCAGCTCTTATCCCACTAACCGCAGGGTTTTTCCAACTTTGAGAGGGGTTATTACCTTTACTTGTGAAAGGAAAAGGCATAGACCCTACTGTTGGATTGGAATGTGGTATATGACCACTCCCAAATGGGAAACCCTCAAATGAAGCTGATCCACTCATCATGGATGTGGAGGAAATTGATGGTATATTCAATGGAACTGAAGGAATACTTTAAGAGGGCATTCCAAAAGGAAAAAATCCAAAACTGGATGCATTAGCTTGCACTCGTCGACGAAATGGAAGTAGACCCAAATAAGGAAGAGTTGGGAGTGTTAGAAGGGATGGAAATAGTTCCTCCCCGTTGCAAGTATATGGGAGTCTGCATGCTCACAACACTCATGGTGGATACCATGCTTCCAATAGTGGTCATCAAAGGGATAAATGTGTGTGGACCTGGGCTTGAAGGCCTGTGAGTCGAAGTTCCAACGTATAACAATACGTCTAGATGATCAAGGGGGGAGGAGAATTCAGAGCCACAACTGACTCTAAAAGCTCTTCTACTTCAATACTATCTTCTGACTGGAAGAGTACTTGAGAAAGAACTGGTGTGTTCCTCTCTAACTCTGTAATAGTACCAGGTCTATCTTGTGAACTAATGCCCCCAAGCAGAGGATCAATCTCCGATGCGCCTACTGCCACTGGTTGAAAACCACTGGTAGAATCGCTCCTACGCATTCTAGGAGAAGGCTCTGGACTCATAGGTGAAATCCCATGAAGTCTTCAGGACCATCAAGATGGTCAGTCAGCCAACCATCCCGAAACTAGGCCAAAATACTTAAAGACTCAAACAACTTCCAAGTATTTCCGCTCCGGGTGATTAGGATCGAACACCAAAATACAAGAAAGTCAATAATAAGGGCCTTTCAAAAATAGACAGGGGTAATTATGCCCCAGGCCTACTAGCGAAAGTATTAGAGGTAGTTACGTTGACCTCCAGACAACAGCCTTTCCTGGTGCAAGCCCCCAAGCTTCAAAAGGATGCCCTCCATAAGTACTGCTAAACGTGATGCAACGACATCCTCAGGTGCCATGAGATTCCCCTCCGCAGCCACCTATGTGGATCCCTAGGATAGGAAACTAAAGGCACCAACTTGTATCAGAAGCCGAGCAGAACAGTCGTGAGGTAGGATCTGACAAGTAAGAGAGGGGGTACCTCTCATCCTTATCTTCATGAACCCTCATGCTTAACTCCCAGTCACGGAACTTTCCTGGTCTCCCTAACGCTATTGGATTTCACTCTTTAATCAGACAGCTATGTTTTACAATTTAGAGTGGCCTTGGAGAGTTTACTCTCCTCTCACCTAATCCAAGGCCCTAAATAAACCTAAAACTTGTTGGTGTATTCTGATGACAATACAAAAAGCTCTAGTTTATTTTACTAAGCGCTTGACTTCAAATGGTTGTTCTTTTAAGTCAAAGGGACAATATGGAAATGAAACTGATGGTGTTTGTATGATGCAAAAGAAATTAATGAAAAACTAACTTATATGAAATGCAATTGTTTTTTCTTCGATGAAAATAAATTTCTACTTGGGTTCTATGAAACTTCTATAAAGCAAAACTTTTTCTTTTCTTTTCTTATAGCACAGTTCACACTCACAAAAACTAAAAAGACTATTGATGCTTTAATAGTGCAAAACTACCCTAATGCAAGGTGTACATGAAAATTCAAGATCCTAGATTACTCTAAAAAGAATGAAAGAAATTGTCTATAACTTATTAATAAGCCAACTTAAGTGTTTGAAAAGAATACAAATTTCGAATACAAAATCTTTTCCAAACAAGAAGGACTAATCAAAAAGATCAAAAATCACTTTCAAAAAATCAAAAGAAACCAAAATCAAACTTGGAAAAAGAAGACAAAAACAATGTTTTTTAAGGACTTTTCTTTTTCAAGAAGCAATGAAAACAACCTTTCAAAAGCACTCAAAATTCCATTTAAGACTGAAAGATCGAAAGCAAAGCACAAGGAAACTTTGCAAGTTACCAATTCGACAACGAATGAAAACTTGAACAAAAAGAGTTTCAACTTGCACTAAACGATGCAAAAGGAAGCAAAAAAGCTTTGAGAAACTGACCAAGAAGTCAGGAAAGAAACACTTTCAAATTCATCAAAAAGAAACTTTCAAAAAGAAAGAAAAGGTGTAAGGCCATGAAATGACAGAAAGCAAAGCAAGTAGACCAATAATCAAGCTTGACACAAAGATTGAAAACAATTTGTTGTTCCAGAGGACCAGAACAATCAAGAACCTCTATAAGAAGTCTTGTGTCTCAAAACACAAATCATAAAACTCACTCAAAAGCAAACCTAGGCCAAAAACTTTTCAAAGCAGAAGAGAATTCAAAAAAATAAGCTCACTAAATAATTAAATTCTAAAGACAGAAACTGACCAATCAAAAACCAAATAGACCAAGAATAAAATCTTTCTGGGTAGAAAGATTTGAAAAAACCATGCAAAAAATGGTATACACGACTGTGTTCAAGCATAGAGGCATGTATATGCACTTCTGACAAAGGAAACTCATGTATACGCGGGTTCACTTCACATAAATGAGTGTGTGTACGCTACTGTAATAGACAGAAGTGCATATATGAAGCTTTGCAAGAAAAATAAAAAATGAAGCTAGATCAAAAAGATCAGACTTAAGGTCTTCGTTTCTACTGGACAAACAATACTATCACAACAAGCAAACCAAGAACTGAGCCCTGATTGACACTAAACAACCCAAACTAGGAATAACAAGATTTTTATCCCCAGTGGAGTCACCAACTCTGTTATGGGAATAAGTACCCTAGGACTTTGGGTTGAAACCCAAATAGAGCAAGAGAAAACTACAGTAAGAAACACTCATACAACTCAAGCAACATGCTTATATAAATAAACTATGTGATAGTGACCATACCTGGATGTCCTTCATTTGGGTAGTTCCAACAGGGTTCAGACCCTCTGCAACTCCTGATGATCTTCGAATCTGCAAATTAACCAATTTTAACATACATAGCAGCATATAGATAAAGCATTTTAATGAAATCAACTTTATATCATATAAGCAAGACGATTAGTTATACATCAAAATGACATTCATACATGAATTACAACAGTATTTGATGCATAAACAAAGTTAATCTCAGGAACAAGATAGTTTTTCTTTTTATTGTAGAAAGTTGTAACCAACATGGAGAGAATTCACCTGAGTCTTCTTCTTTCGACTCCAAGCGGAACCATCCTCCAGATCCAGCCAGTCCCAGTCTTAAACAACCTCCTTCCATAACCAATACCATGATATCTCAAGAAAGTGGGAGAATATCAACACTTAAGGAAACAAGGGTTTCCTAAAACTTGGGGAAGTGCGTGAAGCACAGGGGTACTTCAGACTCAGTCAGGGATAATCTCAATATAGTAATTCTATCTCTTCTCCTCCTTAAGGCCTTCCCATAGAAGTCTATTTATACTTCTCCCAATTAGTTTTTTTAGTTGGGAAACTGTTGGGCCATGGGCACTAGGAGGTAATCAACAGGTAAAACTCTTGAACTCCACCCATAGTTAAGGAAATTTAATTTTTTTAAGCGTTTTAACACATATACGTGGGTTGGGTATTGACTAACCCGCGTGTACACGCTTTTATCTCAGGGAAAAGTAGCATACAGAGAATAAAACACTATTTTTAAAATATTTGGACCAAGTCTAGAAGGAGGGGTTTCCCTAGGCCATAAACCAAGCATCACAAGTACCAAGGGTGGTATTTGGAGCTATAAGAATTGTAGACCAGTGCCTAGGACATATTAAATAGAGGAGTGCATGGAATATTATCTCAGAGGGGTTTTTGTAGCACTCCAATTGTCACATAATAAAAAGGAATAAAGGGTGCTTGGTTCAATAGCCTGTCATCCAGGTAGACTCAAACCGATACATGGATCCAAATTCTTAGGGGGTAAATTGGGCCAACCTCAAAGATAAATGTCTTGTTCTAGTGGCCGACACACAACAATAGGCAGCTTAATATTGAAGTTGTAGTAAAGTGAAGAGTAGGAAAGGAAGGATGGAATTAGAATGCAGAGGGTTGTAAATAGGACATAATCCTAAGCAACGATGTTCCATCAAAAGGGTGGAATTCGATGCATCGGGTTGTAAACAACATAGAATCCTAAGCAACGATTTCCTAATAGAAATATGAAAGAGTGAAGTTAGGGTTTTAGGCCATATACTCATGGACACATTTGTAGCCAAAATCTCAAGAAAATTTGTGCACATTACAGGTACTTAAGTAAATTTGTAGCTAACAAAGTTACTGTTGCTACTTGGTAACAAATAAACAATCATGAACAAGGGAGAAACTGGCAGCTTCATCGCACTAATTTAGAGACAAAAAAACATATATGGAATGAGATTACAGAGGGAAAACATATTGTGCATTGATCATCTTGGAATCACTAGGGAGTTTCATTAATACTTGAAGGGTCCAAATAACTAGTCCATTACATTCAACATGTATTGCTCTGATCCCTCATGAACAAGAAAATAGAGCCAAACATGGAATCACAAAATTTAGACCCCTTGGGTGAGAAATTATAAAACTTTTTCTAATTGTTTCATCCCCCCATTTATAAGAAGAGGAGGAGCTTGGAATATAGTTACAAAAATATCTTTTCCAGAGTATCCAACTGTTTGCTAGACTAGATATCTTAGTGTGCAATGCTCTGTTGCCAAAAATGATTACAATCAAGATTTGATCCCTTCTTGGAAATAAACAGAAATTAGATAATAATCAGAAATCAAGAAAACAAAAAGATGATGGAGGAGGTATACCTCTACTATTCCTGTGAAGGCCTCTGATCAAGCCACATCTCTGCCAAGATGTGTCGACTAGTTCACCTATCGCTTCTGGCAGTAAATGTTTGGCTTGTTCGTTCTTTGGAGTTGGGAGTGGGAAACTATCAGTTTCACACGCAGTATAGAAGCATAGTACGATACTTTAAATTTAAAACTTAGAGGGGCTCCATGCTGAGGTGTTAAGTTTTCCCAAGCCTCTCGTACTATCATTTACTCACAGCAATCGTGCAATGAAGGCGTTGAATCCATTTCTGCGGCCCATGTAGTCCTTGGTTTCTTGTTGCAAGGGCTTCTATATGATTAGATCATATCAATGCGCCACTACCCCATGCATTCATTCAATACCTTAGCTACTGACCCATTCGCCTTTAAAGCCTTACAAAACACTATCGACGATGCAATATGCCTAGTGATGCACTTATTGTGTAATATAGAGGACTTTCCGTTGCTGGCCCTTATCACTAAAACATTATGAAACAGGTGAGTTTCGATCCCATTTAGGCCCCGTTGCTTCAACCCCCTTCTGTAATTCACTTCATATGACCAAGGTCTTGAACCAAGTGCTTAGCCCTAAGGCGCTAGAGCCTTTAGATTCTTGGCTAGGGGCCTTTTTCCTTTTATACATAGGTTCCCACATTTCAGAGATTTATGATGCTTGCCTTTGATATCTCCTCTTGACCCTTTCGATCATCGATTTGTGGGATTGGGCCCACCCAGGGTATCGCAATCACGGTACGGGAGAGAGGACCTCCTTACCTCCTTTCATAATGCTATCCGATTGTCCATACATGAACTTTCATAAGGTATTACACATAAAATATCATATCCGGGAGGGTAGATCACATATCGCTATAGCAAGTCAAAAGGGGTTTTGGCAAAGGAGGGACCTTGCTTTGTGAATTCTCTGATTTCCAATTTTCGATGGGTGATTTCATCACTACCACATGTCACTTTATGAGAGGTGACACATGTCACCTAGAAATGCCCCCATAGGATCCATGAAAATGCCAGATCAGCATGCCAAGTGTCCTCCGTACCACCACATCGTGCTTACATCAGCTGTCCGATGTCATTATCGGATCCAATGGTACTCTACCACATGGCCCTATTATGAAACCATCTCACAAAAAGATAGAGAAGATAGATCAACGACTTAGAAACCAAGCTCTTCGAGGGGGAAACCTCCTTTATATTACACAAATGAACAATTCTTGGATGATACAAATGACGAAACCCCATTTCTGTATATAGGAGTCTAAGGGGTCACAATATAACCAAAGTTGACCTAATAATAATAATATAAGGGCACAAAAATAACAATAGTGGGCTTCTATGGGGCACAATAATAATAAGAAGGGATATAATGGGAGAAATGCTAGTACTATAGGGACCTAACATGCCCCTCTTCTTCAAAAAATTGTTGTCCTCAACGCTTAAATAGTTCTAGATGTCCCTATATAAAATTATCACCGTCCCATGTGGAATCTTCAACGGGTAAGTTCTTCCACTTGATGAGATACTCTGAAATTGATTAATTTCCTACCTGTCGAGTTCTTATTTCTTTGACTGCTTCTGGTTCCAATATTATTTTTCCGTCCTCATCAAGTTCTGTAAATATTGTTTGAACTGGGAGCTTGTCACAACCTTCTTTAAGCATGACACATGGAAAATTGGGTGCACTCGGGAAGCTACTGGAAGATCCAATTTGTATGCCATAGTACCTATCTTTTGCAACACCTTGTACGGACCATAATACTTTAGTGATAATTTGTTATCCTCTTAACTTGCTTGAGAGACATTTGTTTATATGGATTTCACCGTAGGAATACCAAATCATCTACATCAAAACGTCTTTGGCCGCGACGTTGATCTGCCTGCTATTTCATTCTATTTTGCGCCAAGGTGAGGTTATCCTTTAAGAGTTGGAGAACTTTTCATTGATGCTCGATGTGATCTTCCACTGCTATAACCTTATAATTTTCCCTTAAATACGATGTGATGGATGGCAGATGATATCCATAAAGTGCCATAAATGGGGTCATTTTTGTTGTAGTATGGAAGGAAGTGTTATACCAACATTCAGCCAAAGGCAACCATTTGACCCATTGTGTCTATTTATCAGTAGAAAGAAATGAAGATATCCTTCCAAAAATTTGTTTATTATCTCAGTTTTCCCATCAGATTGAGGATGATAAGATTAGCTATGAGCTAACTAAGTACCAAGACAGGAAAACAATTATGTCCAAAAGAATCCTGTGAAAATGGGATCTTTGTCGCTTACAATAATCTTTGGGTTTCCATGTAGCTTTTGAATTGTTTCCATAAATGTAGTAGAAACTGTACTCGCTTTAAATGGATGAGATAATGCACAAAAGTGTGCATACTTGGTAAGTATGTCAACTACCACCATGATAACACTCTTTCCTTCGGACCTGGGTAAACTTGTGATAAAATCCATTGACACCTCCTCCCAACGTTGGATTGCAATGGATAAAGGTTGTAATAGACCTGGGGTCATAATTGTTTCAACTTTATTTTGTTGGCAAACCAAACATTCTGCTACAAACTTTTGAATTTATGATTTAGGCCATCCCAAAAAAATTCCTTCTTAACCCTGTGATAAGTTTTTAGAAATCCAAAATGCCCTCCTTAGGGAGAATTGTGCAATTCGCTAAGAATCTTTTGTTTGAGTTGCGAATTCTTACATAGGTATAACATCTTTATGCCATAACGAATCATTTTTCCAGCTAAATGTATTAGATGTACTTGGATATTCTTGTATCTTTTGAAAGAGTGCCAACACTTCTTTGTGATTCTTCCATTCATCCCTTGCTTCATTTATCCAATCTGGTTGGATAATAGAAATGGCACCAAGAAATGCTTCCACATCCTCATCCTTACTTGAGAGTGCATCTACCATAACATTTTGCTTCCCTTTTTTGTAGATGATTTCAAAGTCATAACCCAACATCTTTGTGACCCATTTTTTCTACTTTTCTAAAGATAATATTTGTTCTAAAAAATATTTAAGACTATCATGATTTGTTTTTACCTTGAAGTGTCTTCCCATTAGGTAGGGTCGCCATTTCTTAAGTGCATGTAGTATTGCCAACATTTCCTTCTCATAAATAGCTTTGTGTCAATACTTTCCTTTGATTGGATGACTTTCAAAAGCAATGGGTATTGCTTCTTACATTAAAATAGCACCAATTCCAT
>APFE030732567.1:0-37761 GCA_000404065.3 Pinus taeda | reverse complement strand
TATCATCAAAAAATACTAACACAAATTTTCTAAGGGTGGGTTTGAAAATGGAATTCATCAAACCTTGAAATGTAGAAAATGCATTGGTAAGGCCAAAAGGCATGACCAAAAATTCATAATGACCCTCATGAGTTCTAAATGTTGTTTTTGGAATACCTTCAGTCTTCATTCTGATTTGATGATATCTTGAATGAAGATCCAACGTGGTGAAGTGAATTGATCCAAGCAATTCATCCAATAATTCATCAATGACAGGAATGGGAAATTTATCTTTAATAGTGAGCTTGTTGAGCTACCTATAATCTGGACACATGCACCATGATCCATCCTTCTTGTGAACCAATACTACTGGAGCAGAGAAAGAACTTTGACTAGGTTGAATTATACCAGCCTCTAGCATTTCTGAAACCATACATTCAATTTCACTCTTTTGGGCATAGTGTTGGGAGTGGGATCCCCCAAGGGTAGTTTTGGGGCTAAAATCCCACATTTAAGTCAAGTTTTGGTAATATTATTGTAAATACTTCACATTCTGTGGTTGTGGAGTGCGAAGGTATTAAGTGTCACAAAGGGTAGTTGGCCCTTGGTTTTGTAAAGTAAAGGCAGCAGTAAGAGATCTACCCATGGTATACGGACCATGGGATTGTTAAGCTCTAAGTAGTTAGAGGGATTGAAGAAGTAAGAGAGTCATAGCTTTAGAGCTAGAAGTCTAAGTCTTGGGTTGTAGCATAGGTAGAGGCTCTACAGCTGAGTGTGCAGAGGCCTAGGGTAGAAGTCCATAGTTGAGTGTGCAGACCCCAGAGTTTGTAACACTTGGAAGATATTAATAAAAGCAGTTATTCTACAATTTTTGTGTATTTGTTCTATTGATGAGTTTGGATATTTTGCGTATGAATTTCCTTTATTATGCTTCTATGTTGTGTGAATGAATATAGTTACATTGAATAATTAAACGCAATTACGAATATCTGATGACGCTGTGATAAACTTAAGTATTCGGCAAAATAAGAAAATCACTTAGGGTAATTGAGGAATCTGTATGCTACACTACCATAACAGCACAAAAGTACCTAAGCTCCAAGTTAGGGCGGCGCGAAGGTTGATTGTATACTTTGGCAAAGGTATCTAAGGCCGGAATAGATGGTTTGTCTTACAAGCCCTAGAGCGAGATCACCTACGCGAAGGCAGGGATAGAAGAGATCAAACGACATCACAACTATCTCAGGGTGCGGAAACTTGGTTCCAGCATCCCCACATACTACTTCGAGTGAGACTTCGGTCCACACTCTGTGGGTTGATCCTGAAAGAGCCAGTAACGTAGGGATTTGTTTGGCTAAATAACATTGAACCTAAGTCAATCCCCCTTGTTGGGCATGGAATCCCCCCAAGGCATGTTTTGGGGCTTAAAGCCCATGTTTTGACCAAGTCCTTTGTAAAAGCTCCATGAATTGTGGGCGTGGACCGTGAAGTCATAATAGAATCACAAGGTTGTATGCCCTCATACTTGTAATGTAATGTTAGCTTGATAGACCTACCCATGGTTCCTGAACCATGGGATTATATAAATAGAGCGAGGCTTTAAGTGAAGAAGGGAGCACCTAGAACATAGCTAATAGAATGGAAGCATGATGAGTTTAAGAGACTGAGTCGAAGTGTAAAGTGTGTCTTTGGGTCATAGGGTAGGAGAAGGTTCTGTAGTTGAGTGCACAGAGGCCTAGTAGTCCGAAGCTAAGTGCGTGGACCCCTACAACTGAGTGATCAAGGCAGGTCGAGTCTGTAACCATTGGAAGAATTAATGAAGAGAAGTTTACCATATTTCTATGTATATTTTCCTGTTTTAATGTATGATTGGGTATAAATTGCAAGTGTATTGTTTATTTTTTGTGAAAACTCATATGAATGTGTTGTATAAATAAATATAACGTAAGACATTCATTTACACGAAGATAATTGACTGGCATAGGAATATAAGTAAGATCTCAGGTGCGACTTAAGGGAATAGTGCAGAATGTTGCTCCAGCAGTGTGGAAGCCCCACAGCTCCTGGTCAGGGTTACACAAAGGTAAGTATATCAGGGCACAAATGCTTGGGAAGTGCGCAAAGCAACCTGTGTGAAGGGACTAACAGTTGGACCAATTCAACCTCTCAGACATCTCAAGGCTGCGGAAACCTAGTTCTAGCACCCCCCCATACTACTTCAGGTGAGACCTCAGACTATGCTTCATGGACTGTTGACGAAAGTGCCAGTAGTACAGGTATTTTTTTGGCTAATTAACTTCGAACCTAGGTCAGGCCCCAACAAGCAAACAAATGGTTCCTTTGCTAGGACCGGGATCTGTATAGAGATGTCTGATGTCATATCATTGGAATCTGACAAAGAAAGGAATTCAATATTGGTTGGATAGGAAGATTCACGAGTTCGCAGTGCAGGAGAAAGAAGAGTGGTTAGACTGGTACTTATACACAGAGATCCACAAAAGTTTCTTCGCATCTTTCCCTACTAAGCTATATGAGTGGATCACAAAGATAGGGGATAGCCAAGGAAGGTGTAAGCTCGAGAGACCTATTGTGTGGTCTCCAGAATTGGTGCGTAGATTGGAAGCATTGGAGGATAAGATCATGCGCACTATTGATCACTAGCTTGATCAAATCATAGGAGAATTCATCACTGAGTTCGCAGTAGATACTTCAGTCAGCTACAGTGAGGCAGAATGACGCTTCCTCAAAGAGACATGAGGTAAGTACGTTAAACCTTTGAACACTTGGATTAAAATGCTACTATGTGAAAAGTGGGTTATGCGAATAAATTAATGTTTGGGGCTACGCGAAGTGGGAGAATCTACATAAATGAAGGTAGTACAGAACTAGAAACTAGCCCCTTGATTTCACCTCTGTGAAGGGGCAAAGATGAGATCGTTAAGGTCTCACCAAGAAGTGAAATCAATTTGATAATACAGAGAATTCCACGCGTACCACCCCCACCCACACCACCACCAGTTTCACCGTCTTCACCCCCATCTTCACCCATACCACCTCCACCACCACCGCGAAGGAAGATGACGAGTGCGATAAAGTTGCTAGTTTTCAAGGGAGTAGGGAATGAAGATCCAGACTAGTTTTGGTTTGTGATAAAACCTATATGGGATGCGCAGGGAGTCACAGATGACAATATAAAGAAGGAAACATTAGTCAGCACTTTGTAGGATCGCGCGCTAACCTGGTACATTAAGCATTCCAATGACAATTTGAATGTAGGGATCACAGATATCCAAGCTACGCTAAACAAAGAATTTAGCAGGCCAAAGTCAGAGGCACAATCGATCATTGGGTTCAAGGAAATCACAATGCTACCAGGTGACATCCCTTGGGAGTTGGATCAGAGACTGAAGTGCATAATTCATGAATCTAACATAATGTTGACAAATGGACAACACCGCAAATTGTTTGTAGCATCATTAACGTTGCATAGAAGGAACACGTTGTCACAATAGAGGCTAACAGCTCAAACTAAGGCCTTGGAGGTCGCGATGAGATTGCACAAGACTCCAATACAGTATCCCAACCTAGGAGTTCAACAGATTCATGCACAATTGAAAAACTTGTGCCTTGAAATGCAGAGTTTGAAACAAGACAAGACAACTCACCTAGAAGTGCATGATGAAGTATGGTGCATAAAGTGCAAGGGTCAAGGACATGACAAGGACCACTGCCAAGTGTTCAAAAATTACCTCACAGGAGGAGGACCAATGCCATTAAGACCGGAGGCACAAGCAAGACCGAGCACAACGCCTGCATTATGGTGCATGATTTGTCAGATAGGAGGAAAGCATGCTACAGATAACTACCACTTATTGCAGAAGTACACATAAAATTCACAACAGTTGTTCTGTAATTTTTGTAGATCAGTGGGACATGATGAGTGCACCTGTAGAAGTTATGAGTTGATGATGTATCAGACTCCTACCTATAGAGTTCAAGCTGAAATGTGACCCCTTGACCAGAACATAGGGATGGCGTAAACCAGATTTTAGGGGCACATATGAGGTCGAGGTGGATGATGATGAGGAAGAGGTCGCGGAGAGTGGATATTTTATAATTGTAGAGGGCTAGGACATTATGCCCACGATTGTATGAATCCAACATGACCATCATGCTTGTATTGTAAATTGTTTGATCATGAGATGAAGGATTGTCCCACGCTAATAGTGAGGTTGCACGATAAAGGAGCACTCCAACCTCCCCCAACTCAGAACTTGCAAATGATGAGGTCTAAGCTGCATGAGGAAGACCCTAATGTGAATATTGTAGCTCCGAAGTGGAATTATGATAGGGGATGACAAAGGTAAGAAACCTAAAGAAAGTACTTGTGTTCGCAAGGCTCCAATGAAGGAACTAGATTTTGATTTGGAGCGTGCTAAGGAAACCTTCATGGAATACAAGAAAAGCTTCATTGATGCCTCCACTTTAGGAAGTAAAGATAGACCGTAGCCGAAAATGGACCCATCAATGCTCACAATATTTCTAGAAACATGCATGAAGCTGTTGTGCAACATCAATGCTATAAAGGGGTTGCAGCAACTCATAAATAGATGCACTGGGACCACACCAGGAGAATCACGTGTAGTCCAGAAGCTTGGAAAGCACATGACACTAATGGGAAGGGAGATGAGATTGACTGTGAAGATTGGAAAACCTGAGATGGACCAAGTGATTTTGGATCTAGGATGGAACGCAAACGTACTGTCGAAGTAGACATGCGAGTGCATGGGAATGCCTACACTGTAATGACCTCCTATCCAACTGCAAATGGCGAACCAGCAAAAGATCCTACCTATGGGGAGATTACAGGGAATCACAATAGATATCGAAGGAGCAAGTGCGCTAGAAGATTTCGAAGTGATAGAGATTATTGATGATAGAAATCCCTACCCTGCGCTATTAAGAATAGATTGGGCCAATGACATGAATGGGGTGATAAATATGAAGAAGCACAAGATGATTTTTGAAAAGAAGTTTCTACACATAGTTGTACCTTTGGACCCTGCATAAGGATCGTGCTACATAGAGCCAGTGCGGGACTACAATAGTGATGACAATTGGGTTGAATCTACAAGATAACCGCGTGAGAACAAGATTGGGTGAATTTGACCATGGATAGATGAATCTAATGGGAGCACGAAAGTTGTTACACATTGGATTCAGATGAGGAAATAGAACGATGACAGAACTGGTTACACGAGGTAACGACACTAAGCTGTAACATGATGATGACATCGTTGTGTTGCGTATCAATGGAGATGAGGGATCTACCTATGTATGATGGATTAAGTGAGGTGGATGACTTCCTGAGTAGCTTTGAAAGAGAAGTACCAGAATAGCAATGTTTCGAAGCTTTGAAATGGGTATTGTGTGTTATGCCCGCAAGGTGGTGGGGTACACACCAAAGGAGCTTTGAGGACTGGCACGAATGCAGAAGGATGATGTGCATGTGGTTTGGGAAGCCTCAGATGCAATTAATAGACAAGACTTTCAAACGAAATAGTCTGTGCACCCACCTATCTATATGGGTGCAAGCATATGGTGTGAAACCTACACGAATGCACACAGTCTTCGCGTTAGGAGACATGGTCAGTAAGCAGGTGCAGGTAAGGCAATGGTGCGAACGACCCCTCTGATTGGAACCATGGAGTATGGAAAGACCAAGTGTGCAGAAGGTTATCCACGCAGAAGCCTTTAACAAATTATGCGAAGTGCTGAACAAGGTCCACAATGCAAAGCAGACTGACTGGGACCTATGCGTACCAACAGTTCTATGGGCTTATAGGACCACATACAAGAACCTGATAGAATAGGCACCTTCGAGGCTGGAGTATGAAGTGAACACTGTAATCCCCATAGAGCATGAAATGCCTAGTCCACGCGTGGCAGCACCAGTAGATACGATGGTTCACAGAACCTTGGAAGAAGAAATGCAACAAGGAAATTTTAGGCTCCAATAACTTTGGAAAGAAAGTGTGTGATTAAGGGAAAAAAGCGCTCTGGTAGAAGCAGAAGTCAAGAAGCTAGAGGACAAGATAAAGGAAGATTTTCTTGATAAGAAGACCAGGGTGATAAAATAGGGTGCACATGATCACACTAAAAAGTTTGAGGACTATCGCCATGAATTGATCAATCTAATGCCTTGGCTTGGACCACATATTACTAAGCGAATCAACCAGGGTGGCACAATGCAGATGATAAAGTGCGTGACACTGCCAGTAACAATAAAAGTTGGGTATTTTCCAAGAAAAGTGATGGATGACCAGATGAGACCCTATACAGGTGGTGCGACCACCTAACTAGTCGTGGAAAGTATAGTTTTAGTGCTCTTAGTAGTTGAAAGGAGGCGCGGGACTATAAACTACATTTCCTTGTAGCTGCATGATGTTGGAGCTACAGATAGAAGAAAAGAGTCACAAGGTCCGCACCCACGCAATGGGGGCTGCGCTGCTGTGAGTTGACCAGAAAGTGACTATTGGAGTCACTATTCACGATGTGATGCTTGACTTGAGTAGGGACTCCATGCAAAGATCTCCACGCCGATAGAGTAACTCGAGGGAGAGTCACAATGTTTGTCTTGGGGGCCTATTCGATATGGAATCACCCCAAGGCATGTTTTGGGGCTTAAAGCCCAAGCTTTGACCAAGTCCTTTGTAAAAGCTCCCCGAATTGTGGGTGTGGATTTCGAATTCATAATAGAGTCACAAGGTTGTTTGCCCTCGTACATGTATTGTAATGTCAGCTTGATAGACCTACCCATGGTCTGCAGACCATGGGATTGTATAAGTAGAGCGAGGCTCTAAGTGTAGAAGAGAGAAACTAGAACATAACTAATAGAATGGAAGCATGATGATTCTAAGAGACTGAGTCGAAGTGTAAAGTGTGTCTTTGGGTCGTAGGGTAGGAGAAGGCTCTGCAGCTGAGTGCGTAGAGGCCTAGTAGTCCGCAGCTAAGTGTGCAAACCCCTGCAGTGGAGTGCGCAAGGTAGGTCGAGTCTGTAACCATTGGAAGAATTAATAAAGAGAAGTTTACCATATTTCTATGTATCTTTTCCTATTTTATTGTATTTTTGGGTATAAATTGCAAGTGCATTATTTATTTGTTGTGCGAACTCATATGATTGTGTTGTATAAATAAATATAACGTAAGACATCTATTTACGTGAAGATAATTGACTGGCATAGGAAGATAAGTAAGATATCAGGTGCGACTTAGGGGAATAGCACAGAACACTACTCCAGTAGCTTGGAAGCCCCACATCCCCTGGTCAAGGTTGCATGAAGGCAAGTATATCAGGGCACAAAGGCCTGCGAAGTGTGCAATGCAACCTGCATGAAGGGACTAACAGTTGGACCAACCCAACCTCTTAGACATCTCAAGGGTGTGGAAACCTGGTTCCAGCACCCCCCATACTACTTCAGGTGAGACCTCAGTCTATGCTTTGTGGATTCTTGCCGAAAGGGCCAAAAGTACAAGGATTTGTTTGGCTAGTTAACTCCGAACCTAGGTCAAGACCCAACTAGCCAACAAATGGTTTCATTGCCGGGATGAGAATCTGCATAAGATATGTGTGATGTCGTATCACTAGAATCCAAATAAGAATGACATTGGAGACTGGTTGGATAGAAAGATCCACGAATTCATGGCACAGGAGGACAGAAACCTACGACTAACAAAGGAACAATGGTTGGACCAATACCTATATACAGAGATCCATGAGATATTTTTCTGCTCTTTCCCTATTGATCTATATGAGTGGATCGCAAAGCTAGTAGATAGTGAAGGAAGGTGGAAACCTGACGGTCTTATTGTGTGGACCCCAGAGCTAGTGCGAAGGTTGGAAGAATCGGAGGATAAGATTGTCACCCTGTCAATCATTGGCTCGATCACGTCATAGGAGGATTTTTTACTGAATTCACAGTTGACACCTCAGTAAGCTATAGTGAGGCTGAGAAATGCTTTTTCAAAGGACCATGAGGTAAGTACATAAAATCTTTGAATACTTGGATTAAAATTTTGCTGTGCGAAAAATGGTTTATGTAGCTACCTTGATGTTTGGGACTACGCAAAGTAGAAAAACTTACAGGAACAAAGGAAAAAGGGTCCAGAGTATAGCCCCTTGATTTCACCTCCGCGAAGAGATGAAGAAGGGATAGTGAAGGTTTCTCCATGAAGTGCTATTCAGTTAATAAGACAAGGATTCCTGCAAATACCACCTCCACCCACACTACCTCCAACTTCACCACCATTGCCTCCAAATTCACCCGTACCACCTCCATGTCCACCGAGGTTCAGTATGGCAAATACAATGAATATGCCTGTGTTCAAAGGCTTTGGAAATGAGGACCTGGACTAATTCTGGTTTGTTGTGAGGGTTGTATGGGAAGCTCAAGGTGTTACATATGATCATATAAAGAAGGCAACATTGGTTAGTGCTCTGCAAGATCACGTGCTAACCTGGTATATTAACTACTCTAACAATAACCCGAATGCTGGAGTAGTAGACATCCAGGCAACACTAAATAGGGAATTTAACAGGCCTAAACCTGAGGCACGGTCGATTGTGGGATTCAAAGAGATCGTGATGCGACCAGGATAGACACCTTGGGAACTAGATCAGAGGCTGAAGTGTACAATCCGCAAAGCCAACATGAATTTGACAGATGGACAACATCACCAATGGTTTGTGGCTTCACTACTACCACACTTAAGGAGTGTGTTGTCACATCAGAAGATAATAACTCAGGCAGAGGCATTGGAGATTGCCATGAGACTACATGAGACTCTAATGCAAGATCCTAATCTAGGATTTCATCAGATCCATGTGCAACTAAAGAATCTGTACCTTGAGATGCAAAGTCTAAAGCAGGACAGGACGGTTTGGTCGGAGGTACACGAGGAGGTATGGTGCTTGAAATTTAAGAGTCAGGGTCATGACGAAGACCATTTCCCGGTCTTTGAAAATTAAAATGCAGGAGGAGGACTGATGCCTTTAAGGCCAGAAGCTCAAGCAGGACCTAGCGTGGGGCTTGCATTATGGTGCGCTATCTGTCACGTAGTCAAAAAACATGCCACGGATAACTGTCACTTGCTATAGAAGTATGTACAAGCACTGCAACAGTTGGTCTGCAACTTTTGTAGGTTGGTAGGACATGATGAGTGTACTTGCAGGAGCTATGAATTGATGATGGACAGAACTCCCACCTACAAGGTTTAGGATGAAACGCAACCCCTTGACCAGAATGTAGGGATGGGGCTAATAGGCTTTCAGGGGTGCGGATGAGGCCAAGGTCAAGGAGGACCTAGTAGAGGTCGAGGACAATTGATTTGCTACAATTATGGAGGACCAAGACACTATGCCTGTGATTACACTAATCCAACGCGTCTGTTGTGCAAGTATTGTACATTGTTTGTTCGTGAAATAGAAGATTGTCCTACATTAATAGCTAAGATACGTGACAAAGGGTCACTACCACCCCCACTAACTCAGAACTTGTAGATGATGAGATCTAAGCCATGTGAGGAAGATCCAAACATAAATATAGTACTCAGAAGTGGAATCGCGATGGGAGATGACAAGGGGAAACATCCGAAATATAGTACATGGGTTTTTAAAGCCTAGATGAGAGAGGCTTAGTTCGATTTGGAGAGTGCTGATGAAACCTTCATGGAAGCTAAGAAGAGATTTGTTGAGGCCTCCACCTCAGGAAGCAATGATAAGCCTGAGCCAGAGATGGACCCCTCTATGCTCACAACTTTCCTGGAAACCTATATGAAGTTACTGCGCGACAGTAAGGCTATGAAACGGTTACAAGAACTCATCAATAGATGCGCGGGAACCATGCCATGTGAGCCACACATAGTACAAAAGATTGCCAAGCATAAAACAAGGATAGGACAGGAGATGATACTGATCACACAAATAGGAGAGTATGAAATGGATCAAAGCATTTTGGATGTAGGTTCAGATGTGAATGTCCTACCAAAGCAAACTTGGGAGTGAATGGGGAGACCTATGCTGCAATGGTCTTCAATTCATCTAAGGATGGTGAATCAGTAGAAAATCATCCTCGTGGGGCGGCTATAGGGGGTGACCGTAGATATTGAGGGAGCGAGCATGCTGGTGGATTTTGAAGTAATAGAGATAGTGGATGATAGAAACTCCTACCCTGTGCTCATAGGAATTGACTGGGCTACTGATATGAACTGGGTAATCAATCTAAAGAAGAAAAATATGATCTTTGAGAAGAAATTTTTGCGCGCAAAAATACCCCTCGATCCTGCTGAAGGATCGCGCTATACTGAACCTGTCCGTGATTATGAGAGTGATGATGACCTAGACTATATCTATAACATAATAGTGCGAGACCAAGATTGGGTGAATCCCACTGCAGATGGATGGATTATGTGGAATTCTGAGAATTCCTGCACTTCGAACTCCGACCAAGAAATAGAACGCTAGCAGAATCAGTTACATGAAGTAACTACGCTGAATTGCAACATGATGACTCATTCGTTGCATTGTGTGTCATTGAGGTAAGAAATATGCCTATTTATGATGGTCTAAATGAGGTAGATATATTTTTGGATGCATTTGAAAGGGAGGTGCCAGAAAAGAAGTGCTTCCCGACCTTAGACTAGGCAATGCGTGCTACACCCACAAGATGGTGGGGTACGCACAATGGAAGCTTTGAGGATTGGCATGAATGTAGGAGGATAATGAGAACATGATTTGGGAAGCCTAAAATGTGACTGACAGACAAGTATGATGGGAAAAATTATTCGCATGTGCATCTGGCCAAATTGACGGAGGCTTATGGAGAAAAGCCCCAACCTGAGTGGGTGCACCTATTCTATCATACCCAGGATGTTATCCCAATGAATTGGTATATAGAAATAGAGCTCTGCCATGAGACAAGCGAATGGGATATCCTGCATGAAGGATTCATGATGACATTTAGTTTTGAGGACGGGTTTGACAGTATTGATGAAGCGTTACAAGAGGTGAAAGAAGCCATCTTTAGGATACCACAGGATCCTTTAAACCTGATTCAGCCTGAATCGGATACTCAGCTGAGTCATGCACTCGAATGTTATAATATAACTATTAAAGCAAAGGACGAGGATCCACACAAGATTAACATTCCAAAAACAGAAGTCCACCATGAGGTTCAAGGACCACAGATTGAGAACCCTGATATAACCGTGCCGGTGAAAACAAAACAAGTGAACATTAGTACAGAGGCAGAACCCAAATTCACGAAGATAGGAGACTACTGGGACAACATGATGGTGGATAAGGTCACTGAATTTCTCTGTGAATACCAAGACTTATTCCCTACAAAGTTTACGGTTCTTAAATGAATAATCAGAGACCTAGGAGTGATGAAGATCACGTTAAAGCCTGACATGAAGCTGGTTATCCAAAGGCCTTACAGCCTCAATCTAAAATACAAGGAGAAGGTCTTCTTACAGCTAGATAAGATGTTAGTGACAAGCATCATTGAGCCTGTGGAAGAATCTGATCGGGTAAGCCCAATGGTGGTTCAAGAGAAGAAGAAAAAGGATGAGATAAGGATATGTGTGGATCTCAGAAAGCTAAATGATGCTTGTGTGGATGATCCTTTCCCAACTCCATTCATGGATGAAGTGTTGGACAATGTAGGTGCCCAGGAAGTATATTCCTTCACTAATGGGTTCCCTAGGTACCACCAAATCAAAATTGCACGGGAGGATAGGTGATGAGCCCTAGAAATGAGTAATTATATGGGCTCATTTAGTCTCCTAGTTCGAATTAATCCACCATTATCATTAGTTTATTGCATGTTTTTTATTATATTTATGCTAATAGAGTGAATTGGGTTAGTCATTATTCCAACAAGTCTAATGTGTGCTTTATGCAGTATTTTTGGTCAATTTTGAGACAAAATCAAAGGTTTAAATGAGCACTTGGCAGCCAAATTCGTGGAAGAACAAGGGAGATGATTTGTAGGAAGGTGTCCCCTTCATTTATGAGCCCTTACCAGAATTCTCCACCAGCAGCTCAGAGCACAAGGGGGGCATCCAAGCAAGTCAAGTAGGACTGTTGTTAACTGCAAGTTTTGGTAGTCGAATCCCTAAAGTTTAGGAGGACTGTTGGGGTCGTCAATTTGTATAAATAAGAAGGCTTAGGGCCTCATTTCAGTTAGTTAGTTTGTAGTTTGATTTTAGTCAGTCTTTAGTCAGATTGTAGTTATATTTTAGTCAGTAGGTTAGCACTCTAGTGCTGCTCTGGTTTTGCTCATTTGTGGAGCCTTTGTTGTAAACATTTCTGTGATATGGTTATTTTCTGAATAATGGAGATCAGTTGCATTTTGCCTCAGTTCTGAGCTTCTTTTTAGGAGCCTGTAGCTCTTGGGTTTGGGCCCAACCCAAGTGCCAAGACATCCTTCGTGTACTGTTATATGTTTTTTTGTTGTCTTTAATTAATTTCTGCTAGTAGGTTACAATCGTGTTTAGTTATTTAGTTCATTTTTTATGATAGAAATAGTTTTTCATGTTTCGATTGATTTGATAGGTTGATAACAATGAAAATATTTAGAAAAAGGCTAACAAGCACCCCTGATCTCCCCTCTCCCTCCGTGGGACCATGAGCTGAGACCAAGGTGTCCTTGTCACCACAAAAACATTGTTTTTGCTTCCTCATGCAATTTCTAATGTTAGATTCTTAGTTGCAAAAGTTGGTACCAGTTGTGATTTCATGCTTATATCCATTCTTGCTTGGTTTCCATAGTTGTTTTACATTATTTGCTACCAATAAACTTATATTCACCTTTCTTTGCTCATGTCTAGGTCAAATTAGGTTAAAACAGCTAGATCTTTGGTTTTCTTAGTCTTTGTTGGTTAGTTTTGAAAAATCACATGCAGAGCACCTGTGAAACCTCCTCTCCTACCCTTACCCCATCAATGCAACCTGGTTCATCCTCCAACTCAGATTCTTGCCTCTCATTTGCTACGTTTTTCCAATTTGACCTAATTTCCATATTTTTGTGCAACATTGCTCTACCCCTCCTTGAACAAATCCAACCATCCTCACCACTCCTCAGCTCCATCCACCAGGTCCTAGACTTCCTCACACCCTTATCTCACCTCCATACCCACTTCTTCACCTTTCTTCCTCCATTAACCCTCCAAAATGCCCTTTTGGAACATCTTGTAGAAATTACAGAACACCCTGTAGAACCCCTGCAGACTTCCTGTAGAAGCTCACGAAAGTGGTTTCTTGATATTTGAACTTTGTGAAACTCTCTGGAAGGGTGCTAGGGACCCCTTAGGCCCTCTTCTCACCTTCCCAACCTCCTACAAGTGCCTTGCCAATTCCATTCCTCACCTCGCCTCTGCACAGTCAACAACAGTTAAAGCACATGCAAGATAATTCCACAAATATGATTCAAAAATGCAAAATGATGTTTTTTTTTTTTTTCAGATTTTACCGTAGAAGTAGCTTGGTCACATGCATTTTACCTTCCTAGAAGTCAATGGAATCTCTTTCAGTAGCTTTCATCCTCTTTCTTGCATCAGTAGGGCTAGCTGGTAAAATTAGGGTTTGCTAGGGTTTTCATTTCCTTTCAGATTTTTAATTTCCTTCTACAAGTAGATTAGCCTCCTTTGAGTTAGCTTTCATTCATCAGTTAAAAATCTTCTTCTAAGAACTCACAGAAGTTGGCTTAAGCTCCTAGCGGACTTGTGCCAGCTGACCAAGTGATAGCCGCGGCAAGAGCTAGTACTTGTGCATACAACATCGTCGCTTCCAAGTTTGTTACGAACTACCGGGTTGATAAAAGTAAAGAAAGGAGTCCCAGGAGTTTCAGCATTCTTGCTGCAATATTGGAGCCCACCAATAGGAGTAAGACAACCTTCGTGACTCAGTGGGGTTGTTTGCAATACACTATAATGTCGTTTGGATTGAAGAATGCGCCTGAAATATTTTTGCACGTGGTTGTTGTTGCATTCAAGGAATTTATTCATAAGTACCTGAAGGTATATTTTGATGACTGGACTATATTTGGGCTGGTTAAGCACCACGTAGCAAGCTTGTGCTTGATACTGGATACCTATCAAAGATACTAGATCATGCTCAATCTCAAGAAGTGTCTGTTTTGCATTCCGTTTGGGAACCTATTAGGGCATGTGGTTTTTAGACAAGGACTATGGTAAACCCCACAAAGATCACGGTGATACTGAACTTGGAAGCATCAAGGATTGTGAAACAACTGTGCACTACTCTAGGACATACAAGATATTACAGAAAGTTTATCAAAATCTATGCCCAGATCACTGCGCCGATGGAAAATTTGTTGAAGAAGGATGTCACGTTCTATTGGAATGATGACTATAAGAAAAGCTTGGATATATTGAAAGAAAAGATGGTTATCGCACCGATTCTAGTCTTCCTGGACTGGAAGAAAGTTTTTCATGTAGATGTCGACATGTCATGTATAGCACTGGGGGTCGTACTAACAAAGGATGGCAGAGAAGGCTGGGACCATCCTATCACGTTCGCAAGCTATAGATTATCCAAAGTAGAGAAGAACTACTCTACCACTGAACGCGAGGGGCTAGCTATGGTGTATGTGCTCCAGAAGTACCAGTACTACTTGCTAGGAGGCCATTTTAAGATGTATATGAATCACTCCGCGCTGAAGTACCTGGCCAATAAGCCTGTGTTGGGGGGCCAATCTGCAGATGGATCTTATTATTCCAAGAGTACGATTTTGAAGTTGTTGTGAAACTTGGATGATTGAACACGGGACCAGACCATCTATAGCTCATCAAAAAGAGGGAGGAACCTACTAACTTGGAAGAAGGACTGCTTGATGCATAGCTATTTGCAATGTGTGTCACAGATGGTCATTTTAGGGATATAATACAGTTCCTAACAACAGGAACTGCACCAAAAGGATACTTTGTCTAGCAAAAGAAGGAATTAGTGGTGCGCGCAAAAGATTTCTCTATCATTGTTGGGCATCTATGCAAGATGGGGACTGATGAGATATTGTGACGATATGTACCTGAGGTCAAATGAAGCAACATCCTCACAGATGCTCATGGGGGCACCGCAGGAGGACATTATATAAGGAGAGAAACCGCGTAGAAGATTCTACGCATAGGGTTGTGGTGGCCAACCCTTCATTGCGATTCAAAAACATATTGCAAGGTGTGTGATTTATGTCAAAGAATAGGCAGGCCATCGTGCCTACTGAGTGGCTCGAGGGCGAGTCACGATGTTTGTGTTGGGGGCCTATTGGGAGTGGGATCTCCCAAGGGCAGTATTGGGGCTAAAAGCCCATGTTTAAGTCAAGTTTTGGTAATATTATTCTAAAGACTCCACATTTTGTGGTCGTGGAGAATGACGGTATTATGTGTCACAAAGGGTAGTCAGCCCTTAGTTTTATAAGGTAAAGTTTGATGTAAGAGATCTAACCATGGTCCGTGGACTATGGGAATATATAAAAAGAGCTAATCTCTAAGTAGTTAGAGGGATCAAAGATGTAAGAGAGACATAGATTTAGAGATAGAAGTCTAAGTCTTGGGTTGTAGTGTAGGTAGAGGCTCTGCAGCTGAGTGCGTAGAGGCCTAGGGTAGAAGTCCGCAGCTAAGTGTGCAGAACTGTACAGCTGTGTTCATAGGGTGAACAAAGTCTGTAACACTTGGAAGATATTAATAAGAGTTATTCTACAATTTTTGTGTATTTGTTCTATTGATGGGTTTGGATATTTTGTGTATGAATTTCCTTTGTTATGCTTCTATGTTGCGTGAATGAATATAGTTACATTCAATAATTAAACACAATTACAAATATATGACTACACGGTAATAAACTTAAGTATTCGGAAAAATAAGCAAATCACTTAGGGTAATTGAGGAATATACATGACACGCTGCCATAACAGAATGAAAGTACATAAGCCCTAGGTTAGGGCTGCATGAAGGTTGATCGCATACTTTCACGAATGTATCTAAGGCCAGAATAGGGGGTTTGTCTTACGAGCCCTAGAGAGAGATCACCTACATGAAGGAAGGGATAGAAGAGATCAAATGACATCACAACCATCTCAGGGTGCGGAAACTTGGTTCCACCATTACCCCATACTGCTTCGGGTGAGACTTTAGTCCGCACTCTGTGGGCTGATGCCAAAAGGGCCAGTAATGTAGGGATTTGTTTGGCTAAATAACATTGAACCTAGGTCAGGTCCCCTCAAGCCAACACATAGGGAGATCTGTAAGGCCAAATTTTTGGAGGAAGACTTCCTAGAATCAAATGAATAGCATGATCATGATCACGAATAGGTGGGAGGCCTTTGGGAGTCTCAAATACCTTGGAATGATTGTCCAAGACTTTTTGGAGATCTAGAGAAATAGATGACTTTGATGTGGGAACCTCTAGTGAACATAATTGTGCAATTTTGCCTCGTTGTTCTTTCTTTAGAAGCTTTGACATTCCATTAGAGTTGATTATCCTTCCAAGTTTCCCTGCAATACCCCTTAATTCAACTTCCTTTCTTTCTGAAGAAAATTTCATGGAAATTTCTTAAAAATTAAAAGCTATTGTACCCAAGGATTGTAGCCATTGGATTACTAGTACAACATCAGCACCACCCATTGGAATGGAAAGCATTAGGATATTCAATACATATTCTCCCATGGATAGCTTGATATTATGGCACTTTCTAGAGCAATTTATGGTTCCTCCACTTGCAACCATCACTTGAGACTCTGGTGCTAGATATAGGAATAAACTCAATTCATTTCCTATCTTACAATGAATAAAAGTATGGGTATTGCCCAAATCAATCAACAGTATTACCTTTTTCTTCTTGATATGCTCTTCTATCTTGATAGTTTGAGGAGTGGTGATTCCAACCAATTCATTACAAGATATGGTCGGATTCATTTGTTCTTTGTCTAGGGTTTGTTCCTGGCGTATATCCTCTTCTTTTGATGTTTCTTGTTCCCTTTCTTCCTCCTCTTCACAATCTATGTAAAATAATTTCTTCTCAGCACAATTATGACCTTTAGTGTATTTGTTATCACAACTGTAACAAAGCCCTTTTGTTCTTTTTTCTTCCAATTATTGTGCTGTCAACCTTGTAGGTTGTGGATGGCTAGGGGAAAAAACACTTCCATCTTTATGATTGTGAGTGATAGGCTTATGTTGGGCATGGAATCCCCCCATAGCATGTTTTGGGCTCAAATCCCAAGTTTTGAGTAATATTATTGTAAAGCACCACGAATTACGGGTGCAGAATGTATGTTAGAGTCATAGGGCTATCCGCCCTATGTTTGAATGTAATGTCGACCTACCCATGGTCTGCAAACCATAGGGATTGTATAAATAGAGTGAGGCTCTAAGTTGTAAAGAGATCAAATCATGATAGAATAGAATGGATAGAATAAGATAGCAGAGCATAGAAGAAGAAATCTAAGTGTGTCTTGGGTCATAGTAGTAGGAAGAGGCTCTGCAGCTGAGTGCGCAGAGGCCTAATAAAGTTTGTAGCTGAGTGTGTAGACCCCTGCAGCTAAGTGCACAGGGTAGAGTTGAGTCTGTAACTGGAGAAAAGATTAATAAAGAAAGTTTTTGTTACAAATTATGTGCATCTATTCTAAATTATTACATGTTTTATCTCATTTGCAATTATACTATTTATTTACTGTGCGCACTTGTATGAATGGTGAATATTGTTAAGTATAACTGAAAACGTACAAATAAGCTAAGGTTTTTTTTTTTTTCTCAGTAAAAGTTAAATCTATTAAGGGAAAATATAGTACAATGAGATATTACAGCCAAAAAAGCAGGAACAAGGGCAGCTGGAAAGGATGATCCATCCACCTCGGCCCCTAGAAGAGAAGACAGAGACGGGAACTAAACATGAAGAGATAAGAGGAGCATAGAAGCAGAGCAGAACAGAAGATAAACATGAAGAGACAAGAGGAGCATAGAAGCAGAGCAGAACAGAAGATTCTACCCGACATGGATGGAATCAACTAGTCGGCACTTTTTCCCTTTCTTTTTGCTGACTTTGACCCATTCAGGAGAGCATTGCTGGTGAGGCAAGATTTGCAAGCTGAGCGGGGCAGAAGGAGAAGTCTCCTTGTCTGAATCCGATGGAGAAGATTCATGATTCCTTTTCTGTGAGATTGGCTGAACAGACAAGTCCTCAGGCTCCGCCTGGGGCGGATTCTGTGCTGGATTTGCTTCCATATCTTCCGCGGTTTCTTCCTCATCATCCGTGCTGAAATCGAAGTCGTCCATGGGGGGAGGGGTATGAGGCTTCCAGCTCTTAGATTTCTGCTTAGGATTGGCCTTCTTTTTGTGTATTGGCATCGTGGGACAGGAGCTTTGAAGGTGCCCTGTGTGATGGCAGTTCCGGCAACGAAAGGTTGTATTCTCGTAGTCCAGGGCCTGAGTCCAATGAAAGTCTCCAATTTTGAGATTGATTTGGTCAGGGAGACCTTTGCTCATGTCTATTTCTACACAGATTCTGGCAAAGGTATAGAGGCCCAGTTCCCCTCTTGAGACGTCTGTATCAAGGAGGCGGCCTAGAGCCTTGCCAATCCCTTGGAAAACCGCAAAATGCCATAGATGCGCTGGGAGGTTGGGGATTCGGACCCAGATGGGGAGCTTGGTTATGACTGCTGTAGCTGGATCGAAATCTGGGAACCATGGGGTGAGAAATAATCCTGCTGAGCCCCAGAACCAAGGACCTGCAGTAAGGGCTTTTTGGTAGTCTTCATCGAAGGCGAACACTACAATGAAGAAGCCCTTTGAGCATAATAGAATCTTGCAGTTGTTAGTCCATTTGGAGTGGACCCATTGGTAGAGGTCTGTTGTACGCGGCTAGAGCCCATTAAACCTGCAAATAATGGCGTGCTCTGCAAACTTTTGGGTTTGCTCATCTAGCGATGGATGCATTATTTCAATGGTGGTGGTTTCCTCCAGTTTGTCCACCATAAAAGGTTTGGGTGCCTGAACTGGTGGAATTGTCTTTTCAGGCTTCTTAGCATGGACTGCATCTTTATATGAAAATGCCTTAGCTGTGGATGACTCTCCAACAGCTCCTCCTCTCAAATGAAGGGTTAAAATAATGGTTGCATCTTTCTTAATGCCGTAAAAAGAAATAGGATAGCAATCCTCAAGTTGTTTACCTTGATGGAGAAGCCTTTTAGCTGCAGAGGGGATCCCCAGTTTGATGTTCAGTGTAAGCTTGATACTCTGCACTAGATCCGTCTGGTTTACCCATTGTAACATAGTTTTGCCTGTAATGAGCTTGATTTATATCTGGAATGAGGTAGAAAAGTCCGAATGCCTCTTTCCCCTGCAGATCTATTGGTTGATTTTCATTTCCTGGATCTGCCTCATGTGTAAAAGAGGCGAACAGCCATCCGGAACAAACCCTTCCTTCCTTAAAGCCACGATCCGAGGAGAAGCAGCGAAGGGTTGTGCGTGGTCGACCTTGGCTGCTGCTCCGGCATTCTGAAGAGGGCCACCTAAGCGTGATAAGGAAGCAGGGGGCTGAAGCCAGGCTACTCCAGAGCCCACAACAGAGAGATCAGCGTGAGCATCCATGTCCGCGGTGCCGGCAATCTTGGAAGGGATATCTGGCGAATCTGCAGAGAGGAGAAAGACCTTTAACCTGTGCATGAAGTTCTCGTAACCATCCGCAGCTGGGGCGTTCAGAAACCCGATGGTGGCCGAGGGCATGGAGGCGGCAAATCTAGGGTTCGTCCACGGAGCGCCCAGGATAAGTTCATTCACATCATAATGCCATATTTTTTGTGAATCGCACAGATCTCGCCACCCTTTGTTTGAAATAGGGTACCAACGCTTCACCAGAAGACCAACTCGATCAATGCCCTGATTGTCCTCATGCCAATACACCAGATCTCCATTGCCATGATGGGCGGGAGCCACGGTAATGAGCAGAAGCTTGACGCTCGCCGCTTAGGATGAAAATCCAATGAAAACCCTACCGCTCCTCATCCTCGTCCCTTCCTTCTCAACCACCTGCAGCTTTGATTAACTTAGTACAAATAAGCTAAGTTAATCAACTAATATTGGGCTATTAGTAAGAACTTAGGTAATAACATTATTCGGCCCCCGAATAGGGCTACGCGAAGGAAGAATCTCAGGTTGTGAGCTATGGGTAAGTTTGTGTAGTGACATGCGTGCAGGGTCGAGCCGCAGACCACTTGAAGCCATCAGACATCCCCAGGGTGAAGAAACCTAGTTCTAGCACCCTTCCATACTACTTCGGGTGAGACCACAGTCCACGCTCCGTGGACTATTGCCGAAAGGGCCAGTAGTACCGGTATTTGTTTGGCTAAATCACCTCTGAACTTGGGTCAGGCCCCAACAAGCCAACAAATGGTTTCATTTCCAAGACCAGGATTTACATAAGGGATGTCTGATGTTGTGTCACTGGAATCCAACGAAGAAATAAATTGAAGGGTGGTTGGATAGAAATATTCACAAGTTTGCAGCATAGGAAAAAGGAACATGTGTGTATCAAAGGAATAGTGGTTGGAGCGCTACTTATATATGGAAATCCATGAAATTTTCTTTGCATCCTTCCCCTCTGATTTGTACGAGTGGATCGTGAAGCTATCAAATAGTGAGGGAAGGTGTAGGCTCAATAAACTGATTGTGTGGACTCTGAAATTGGTGCGCAGACTAGAAGCATCAAAACATAAGATCACATGCGTTGTGGACCATTGGCTTGATTGGATTATAGGAGGATTTATCACTGAGTTCGCGATAGATACGACCGTCAGCTACAGCGAGGTGAAACAACGCTTCCTCAAGGGACCGCAAGGTAAGTACATTGAATCTTTGAACTCTTGGATTAAAATTCTATTGTGTGAACATCGGGTTATGCAAATAAATTGATGTTTGGGACTATGCGAAGTGGGAGGATCTGTAGAAATGAAGGTAGCGCAGAGATAGAAAATAACCCCTTGATTTCGCCTGGGCGAGAAAGTGAGGAAGAGCTCACGAAAGTCTCTTTGAGAGTTGTGATCAATCTGATAAGGCAGTGAATTCTGCGCAAACCACCTCCACCTACACCACCACCAGTCTCACCATCTTCACCTCCATCTCTGCCCACACCACCTCCACCACCACCACAGTTCAATATTGCAAGCGCGATAAAATTGCGGTATTCAAAGGAGTAGGGAACGAAGATCCGGACCAATTTTGGTTCGTAGTAAAGGCTATATGGGATGCACAAGGAGTCGTGGATGACAATATAAAGAAGGAAATACTGGTAAGCCCATTACAGGATTGCGCGCTAACATGGTACATTAAGCATTCTAATGACCATCCAAACGTAGGGATCGCAAATATCCAAGTTGCGCTGAATAGGGAATTTAGCAGGCCAAAATCAAAGACACAATCGATTAACAGGTTTAAGGAAATCATTATTCTTCCAGGCAAGACCCCATGGGATCTAGACTAGAGACTGAAAAGTATGATTCACGAAGCCAACATGACCTTGACGGATGGATAGCACCGCATATGGTTTGTAGCATCATCGACACTACATTTAAGGACGATGCTATCACAGCATAAGCTATCCACCCAGGCCGAAGCTTTGGAGATTGTGATGAGACTGCACGAGACCCCAATACAAGATCTTGGTCTAGGAGTCCAACAAATCCACGTGCAACTCCAAAATTTGTGTCTAGAAATGTCGAGTTTGAAATAGGATAGGACAACTCGGCCACAGGGCGTGAGGAGGTATGGTGTATAAAATGCAAAGGCCGAGGGAATGACAAGGACCACTGTCAAGTCTTCGTGAACTACTTGGCAGGAGGAGGGCCAATGCCATTAAGACCAGAAGCACAAGTAGGACAAAGTGCATCACTTGCATTATGGTGCACGATTGTCAGATAGGAGGAAAACACACTACATATAATTGTCACCTATTACAGAAGTATACACAGACGTCCCAACAATTGTTCTGTAATTTCTGCATGTCGGTAGGCCATGATGAGCGCACCTATAGAAGTTATGAGTTGATGATGTATTGGACTCCTACCTATAAAGTGCAGACTGAAACATGAGCCCTCAATCCAAATGCATGGATGGCACGAGCTGGATTTTAGTGGTGCAGATGAGGTCGAGGTGGAATGGGACCACGAAGAGGTCGCGGACAACTGATTTGTTACAATTTCAGAAAGCCAAGGCATTATGGCTGCAATTGTACGAATCTGATAAGAGCATCATGTTTATACTGTAGCTAATTTGATCATGAGATGGAGGACTGCCCTACATTGATAGCAAGGTTGAGCAATAAAGGAGTACTCTAGCATCTCCCGACTCAGAACCTACAAATGATGAGGTATGAGCCACGCAAAGAGGACCCAAATGTAAACATCGTGCTTCGAAGTGGTATCACGATAGGAGATGACAAAGGTAAGTAGCCTGAAGAAACTGAATGGGTTCACATGACTCCTACAAAGGAGCCTGAATTTGATTTGAAGCGCGCGAAGGAGACATTCATGAAAGCTAAGAAGAGATTCACAGAGGCCTCCACATCAAGTAGTAAGGTTCAACTAGAGTCGGAGATGGATCCTCCAATGATCACTACCTTTCTCGAGACATGTATGAAGCTTTTGCAAGACAGCAAGGCTATGAAAGGACTTGCGGAACTTATCACTAGGTGCGCTGGGTCAAGAGAATCACGAGTAATCCAAAATCTTGGGAAACATACATCACAAATAGGAAGGGAAATGAGATTAACTGCACAAATCGGGGAGTATGAAATGGATCAAGTAATTCTAGATCTAGGATCGGATGCAAATGTACTGCCCAAATAGACATGGAAACGTATGGGTAGGCCCGCGTTGCAATGGTCCCCTATTCAATTGCGAATGGTGAACCAACAAAAGATCTTACCAGTGGGAAGATTGTAGGCGATAATAGTAGACATCAAAGGTGCGAGCACGCTTGAAGATTTCAAAGTGACAGAGATTATCGATGACAACAATCCCTATCCCGCACTACTGGGAATAGATTGGGCCACTGATATGAATGGAGTGATAAATATAAAGAAGCACAAAATGATTTTTGGGAAAAATTCACTACATGTAGGGTACCTTTAGACCCTGTGGAAGGAGTGCACTACACATAACCAGTGCGTGACGATGATAGTGATGACGATCTCAACTGTATCTACAAGATAACTACTTGAGAGCAGGATTGGGTGAATCCCACAATAAATGGTAGAATTTCATGGGAGCGCGAAAGCTCCTACACTTCGGATTCGGACGAAGAAATTGAATGATGGAAGAATCAGTTACACGAGGTAACCATGCTCAATTGCAACATGATGATAAAATCATTGCACTGTGTGACAGCAGAGGTAAGGGATCTACCAATATATGATAGGCTGATAGTGGTGGATGAATTCCTAAACAAATTTGAGAGTGAAGTGCCAGAAAAGCAGCATTTTGACGCTCTGAAATGGGCACTGCTTGCTACACCCACAAAGTGGTGGCGTACGCACTAGCAGAGTTTCGGGGACTTGCGCGAATGCAGAAATATGATACGCTTACAATTTAAGGATCCTCAGATGAGGATGGAAACCTGGCATGATGGATGAAACAACTTGCATACCCACCTTTCCATATGGTTACAGGCGTATGGTACACAGCTCGCACAAAAGCACACTGCTCTCACAATCGAAAATAGGAACAACACGTAGAAGCAGGTAGGACAAGTGCACGAATGGTGAAGTGTGATACAACCTAGCACACCCAAAACCATATGCGGGGAAGCCTTTGATAAGGTGTGTGAAGTCCTGAGCACATTGCTGAACAAAGTCCACCATGTGAGACGCACCAGCTGTGACCTACGCATACCAGCAGTTGGATGGGCTTATAGGACCATGTGCAAAACTCTGACTGCACAAGCGCTTCCAAAGCTAAAGTATGAAGCAAGGGCTGTAATTCTTGTGAGGCATGCAAAGCAGAGTCCGCACGTAACAACACCCGTAGATACGATAATCCGCATAGATCGGAATGAAGAAATCACATAGCTATGCGAAGCAGAACATATAAGGCTTCAGGAAGAAATTCATAGGGCAAACTTCAGGCTTCGCGAACTTGAAAAAGACCGGGTATGGCTAAGGGAGAAAAGTGCTTTAATGGAAGAAGAGGTCAAGAGGCTAGAAAACAAAATAAAGGAAGCATTTCTCATCGATAAACCAAGGACGGAAAGGCAAGGTGCGTACAATCATATTGACGAATCGGAGGACTATCGCCGAGAACTAGTTGGTCTATTGCCATGGCTGGGACCACATATAGCCAAACACAGTAACTAGGGTAGTACATTGCAAATAGTAAAGTGTGCGATGTCGATCACCAGAATGGGCAATGAGGATTCTCCACGAACCATGCTAGAGGATGGGATGGGGCCCTGCATGGATGGTGCGACCACCTAACTAGCCCTAGGAAGAACAGTCTTAGCACTCGAGGCAGTTGAAAGGGAGCACGAGACTATAAAATATTTTGCCTAAGAGCTACACAATATTGGATATGCGCGCAAAATTAGAATGTCACAAGGTTCGCGACCACACATGGAGGGCTGCGCTGCCACGCGGGTTGGCTGGGAAGTGACCATTGGAGTCACTGTTCATGATGGGATGTCCGATTTGACGCCAAATGGAGTGAGCAGCGGGCATTTAAGAAGCGAGTTATGGGCAAGATTTGGGAAAATCTACTACCAAGAAAGCATTAATGGCCCGAAATTGGGGGGAACAGTTGAATTCGAATTCGAAAGGCACTATAAAACTCAAAGGGCTGGCTAGAGAACAACACTTGGTCATTGGAGAATTGAGCAGTTGAGCAGATCACAGAGTGTTGATAGTCGAGCAATAATTGGGCCCCTGAGTTCACAAAAGACAACATACAGTCTAGAGATGATGAAGGCCACTAGGAATGGGATGGGAATTAAAGAGGTAACCAGTGGCGAGGCTGCGTAGACCCAAATAGTGGGGGATGTCCCAGAAGCCACCAGGGTGGTGACAGAAATCCCCAAATCACCACGAACATTGTGGCCAAAGAAGGATAAATAGGTAATGGGTCTAGTATGCATGTCCCTAAGGAATCCATGGCACAACAAACTATCCATGGAAGAGAAGGGGAAAGCAATCACAATAGAGACAGGTGAGGAAGAAGAAGACTTGTTGGCCTTGATTTTTGTAGCAGAAGAAGAAGAAGAAGAAATGGAGGAGGATATCCAACCATTGCGCTCTGCAACAAAACTGCCAACGTATGTCCCTCCACAAAAAGGGAAAACCAAAGTGCCAAAGGAACTGGATGAAACGAAAAGTTCACTCCAGACCCTGCTCTTCCCCGATGGCATTGTATTTGAGGGCACGCACCTAGGCCACATGCCAACCATGAAATTCGAAGACTAGGACCTCGCTGATAGTGAGAAGTTCTTGCACCTAGAGACCGAAAACTCAATGAAGCAGAACATCGAGGGGGCGGTGATAACGTTAGAGCCGTAGAAATGCCTGCATGGTGTGGAGAAGGCCGGGTTGCTGCATTTGTTATGGATACCACATTTCCATCGCGTGCCCATCACCATGTTCATCATCAGGCAACTGATATGCCTAGTGCATGATGGGTATCTATGGCTGGAGGAGCCTATTCGCATCAAGATAGACCTCATTCACCGTATCTTTCGGCTCCCCTATAAGGGAAAGGACCCAATGACTATAGCCAGAAATGGTAGCGATTTGGATCTTGCAAAAGTTGTTGGCTTATATGGGCTTGACCCAGGTTTGGAAGAATTATTTAGTCAAGAAAATCCCACAACTACCGGCCCTTTTGGTGATAGTCCATGGAGTGCAGACTGAGGTCTCACCCGAGGTAGCAGGGGAGGGTGTTGGAACCAGGTTTCCACACCCTAGGGGTGTCTAGATGTGATATGGAGGGTTCGCACACCATTTCACAATGCCGCACTGGTTTGTTCTGCGTAGATCCAAACCCAGAACACTCTTCACTAGTTATTAACGTGCTAGTTACATATTTACTTATGTGACGAAGTATTACTTAAAAAGGTCTTTAAGCAAGCATTAATTAGATTTACTCAATTCACATCCTTAGATTAGCCACAAATTCACATGTATTTAGAATGTAAGTAGATGCGCATAGAAAAAGCAGTAATATCAATCATTAAAAAATATAGATTTGTGATACTTCAGATTAACACAAAATTATATCAAAGAAACTTATCTTTATTCCCTTTCTTCACCAATACATCTAGATCTGCCCTGTGCACTCAGCTACAGGGGTCCATGCACACAACTACGGACTCTTCCAGGCTTATTTGCAGATAGCTGCAGAGCCTCTACCCACTACCCGCGCTCTCGACTCGGACTTACAGACGCTTACCGATTACTCTTCTCAAAAACCCATTACCTCAAGATCGTAACACAAAACACAACTACCTCTACCCATAAAGCCTTGCTCTATTTATACCTTTCCATGGAGCGTGATCAATGGGTGGGCCGACTCAAATTACATTTCTTTACATTATTTTCAAGCGGACTACCCTTTGACTTTGACCTACTACACCTCGCGCTCCATGCTTCTCGCGGAATCTTTACCCAAAATTGTGGGCTTCATGCCCCATGACCGCTACGTGGGGCTTCTGCTATTGAACAATCCCCCAACACAATCATCGTGACTCATCCCGAGTCACTCGTTGATGCGGCAAGATGTGCTGCCATGGCTTCGTTGTCCCTATGATGCTTTGTCCGTCTCTTGCTACATTGTTGTGACCCATCCTTGTGACTGAGAGTGATCATTCTACTCTTCTTGGTCAACACAGAACACCCTGTGCTAGGATTTTAGCTCTAGCGAGTGAGCCCCATCTGGGACCTCCTTATATCACTGCAACCAATTTCAACCTTCATATCTACTAGTCGTACTGTCTGCTGCAGCTTATGTTGCAATTTTGCAAGACCTGTGCTGCTGTTCACAAGATCCCAATCCTCAATGTCTTTCAAAGGCGACTTAGGAACCTTGTGTCTATCCATGGTATTTGTTCATCCATCTTTTCGCCTCTCTATTGTGTTTGGTCGACCCACCCTTGAGCGAGGTGATGGCCTCCCGACCAATTCTGCTTCGTGTCTCCCTTCTTTTGGTACATCCCCTATTGTGGGTTTTGTCTTCTGTGGAGCACCTGCAACTGTCAACACCTTATGCAATAGAGAGCCTTGCTGCTTCATTGGCCATATCACTACTTTTAGGCTTCCTCCTTGTGCAAAGAGAATAAACAACTCCATGTCACAACTTCTCATGTTGTCCCCTGAAGTGTAAGTCACCCGGTGGATGCCCCTTGGGAATTTATAAGCAATTCGAATTTCAAATTCATTGGTTCCCACTTGTTCTAGCGACCTTGTGCAAAATCTGTGCTAGCATGTTTCATATCTGACTCATACTTCCTCCCTTAATTTCCCACCCCCTACTCCCTTTTGCCATAATGTAGATATCTTGTCATGAACAGTGACAGGAATGGTCACCTTTCTTCGTATCAATGTATCAGTGCACTTTTTCTCCTGCAACCGCGAGCCAAAACGACACGTAGCCTAGTGCTCATGCCTCTTTCCCCCAGACTGCTTTACCATCCCACTCTCTCTTTCAAGTGGCTGGAGTGGTGAGACTGTCCCTCAAATGGTTAGTCAGGCAACCTAGCCACCCATGTAGAGCTTCAGGAAACTGCCATTCACTTGGCCCTGAAAGAGGTCCCCATTGAGTTTGGCAAGTTGAACCGCACTTGGCAAGTTGAACCGCACCCCCATTGGAAACTTCGTTGATGATATAGGGCCCTAACCAATGCATTCATAGTTTGCTAAGGAATTTCTCGAAATTACAGTCGTATAGAAACACTAGATAATTCTCCTGGAAGGTGCGCACCTTAATATGGCAATCATGCCATGCTTTCTCACGCTACTTTTGTACTTGCTGATGGAATCCAACCAAAAACTATTCTTTTTCTAGTTCGTCTAGCTGTGCGAGCCTTTCCTCCAAAGCCACGCGGTCTACCATACTAGTGATTGCCACGATCCATAGACTAGGCACAATGTCTTCCATAGGCATGATGACCTCCTTGCCATAGACCAACCAAAATGGTGTCTGGCCCATCAACTTCTTGCATGTGGTGCGGTATGCCCATAGCACAACAGGGATGTGCAAGTCCCAGTCATTTCATTGTGCATTACAGACCTTGGTCAATGTGGTCTCCAAGATTTTGTTGAATGCCTCAACTATCCCATTCACTTGCAGGTGATATGGCGTACTTTGTTGGTGATATATTCAAAATTCCTTAGTGAGTGCATGGATTATTTCATTCAGGAAATGCGTACCCAGATCGCTCATGAGAATTTTGTGACATCCAAACCTTGTCAGTAAGTTTTTGAACACAAATTTCATAGCTATTGCAGCCGTACAATCCTTGACCAGTTGTGCCTCTGCCCATCAGGTAAAATATTATGTCACAATGATGATATAGCGCATGCATGTCTTTCCTCGTGGCTCGATAGGTCCTACAAAGTTGATTGCCCACTTTTCAAATTGTTGTAGCATCATTTGTGGCTGGAGTGGCATTTCATTTCGCGTGATGGTTTCCCACGTTGGCATACATCACAGGCTTAGAAGTATACTTTGCTTTGGAATCCTAGTGCAGAGTGGGCCACCATAATCCTATGCGAAGAATCTTTTGGGCTGTGGCGTAACCTGCATAACATCTGCCAGCAACCCCCCCATGTGCTTCGGCCAGGATCTCGAATTACCAGACATGCCTACGCAATATTTCATCATTGCCATTTTGTAGAGGTGGCCTGCAATCATAGTGAAGTCCACAACGTGTATTACTAATTCCTTCTTCTGCTGAACAGAATATCCCTTTGGCACAGTTCTTGTAGTTAAGAAATGGATTATATCCTCAAAGTGACCATCCGCTACACGCACCACATATAGTTGTGCATCCGGGAGTCCATCGTCTAGATTTGTGGTTTTTTCACCGGTCTCAATTCGGGACATGTGATTCAAGCCTGTGTTTAGATGTCCTCAATTTACAATGACCTCAAAGTCATATTCCTGGACTAACAGTAACCATCTACAAATGCGCCCCCTCAACACAGGCTTGTTCACTAGGTATTTTAACACTAAGTGATCGGTATACATATTGAAGTGGCCTCCAAGTAGATAGTGGTGGAATCTTTGGAGCATGTATACTATTGCTAATCCCTCACAATCAGTAGTAGAGTAGTTCTTCTTGAATTTTGACAATCGACGACTTGCAAATGCAATCGGGTGATCAATCCCCTCTGCTCCTGGTTGCATAAGTACTGCCCCCAGTGCGATACATGACACATCGACATGCACATGAAACTCAATGTCCCATTTTGGAAAGACCAACATAGGATCTGATGCCATCTTTTCCTTGAGCATCTCTAGACTTTTGTTGTATTCCTGATTCCAAAAATACGTAGCATCCTTCTTCAACAATTGTTCCATAGGCTTTGTAATCTAGGCGTAGCTTTTGATGAACTTGCGATAGTAACCCATGTGTCCTAATGTGGCGTGCAATTGCTTGACACTTTGCGGCACTTGCAGATTGAAGATGATGATGATATTTGCTAGATCCACCATCGGGCCTTGCTTACAACCCACATGGCCCAGCAAGTTCCCAAATGGGATAAGGAAAGTACACTTCTTTAACTTAAGCACAATCTGGTGTCGACGGCAATTATCCAACATCAACCGTAAGCTCGCAACGTGTTTCTTAACCAGTCCAAACATGGTCCAATCATCAAGATAGACTTCTAAGATGTTATATACCTAGGGGAGGATAATATGGGGTACAAAGGGAGGTACCCAAGGGAATAATAATAATGGGATGAGCCATAGTAATAAATAAGGTGGTTAACCTGAATCATGTAAGGGACCACAAGTAGTTAGTAATAATGTAATGGGCCCATGGTGTTAGATAGATGGTATTGAGGGAACCATGGTAATGACCCATGGTATTGTATGTATGAGGCCTATATAGAGGCTAGAGACTCCACATTGAGAGATGTCAAGGAATATTGTATGAACAGGCATATGGCTTGTGGAGTGTTCTCCTTCCTTAAGGAGTGAATGTATGGTGTTGCCCTACCTTAAGGGTTTTGATCAATAAGGAAGCATTTCTATCTATATTCAGATCTTGTTATTTCTAGAGAATGTTTGCATTGTCTTATATTTTCATATCAGATCTATAACAAGTGGTATCAGAGCACTTTCTTGGGCAAAATTGGAGAATTCTTTTTATTTTTTGCAGGAACTTTCTGGGGTGGCGAGTTTGCAGATCAGATCTGTATGTTTTGGGGAAAAATATGCAAAATCTAATTGCAGATCTGGATTCTTTATGAAAAATACCCAATTTCAAAAAAAAAATATCTGCTGAATCAGAGTCTGGATGAAGGAGATATCGCTAATCTAAAAATCAGTGGTGTTGCAGGCATTTTTTTGGGGGCAGTGAGTTTGTGGCGCAGATCTGTACATTTTGGGGGGAAAAAAAGTTAATTGCAGAACTAGATTCTTTGTGAAAAAATACCCGATTTCAAAAGAAAATCAGTCAAATCAGAGTCCGGATGAGGGAGATATCACTGATTTAAAATCATCTCTTTTCTCAGAATTTTTGGTGATGGCGGGAGAGTTGCAGCGTGGATCTGAAATTACAGTGCCTAGATTGGGATTTATATCACATGGGAAGATGCAGAATGGTCATTCCATTTCCGAGAATAGGTCATAATAGGGATTTTTAGCAATATTTGATGGAATTGTGGCCATTTCAAATTTTTGCCAAGTGAATTTTATTCAAAACATTCTTCATGGCAGATCTTAATTTTACAGGGAAAGATGATATATCCCTACTATTGAAGAATTCATACAGAGACTAAAGTTTAACTATGGGAAATTTTGGAGGGCTATAGTACTAGTTAGTTTCAAAGATGAGGCTGCCAAATGGTGGTGCTCATTTGACATCGACCAGTTGCTCAAACTCTTAGATTGTGAATATGAAAGATTCCTTTTAAACAAATGGTCTCATACTAGAAAAAAGGAGAATGAGACATGTAAGGGGTTATTTTCTACTGGTGTCTCCTTATTGCAGGTTCATGGAATGATTCAGAAGGAGAAAATCATTGTGTATATAAATCCAAGTTGCAAGCAAAACCTCATAAATGTCAACTTAGCAAAAAAATTACAAGTGCCAGCGAAACACATGGAGCACACACAGGTTAATAATGAGCAAGTACAAGTTTATAAAGATTTGAAGATTTCTACGGAAAAGTATGTATTACATTCTGATTTTTATGCTTCCGATATGGCTAATGAGGATGTTGTTTTGGAATACTCGTGGATGGAATCAGTGGGTACTATAAATATTAATGTGCAGAAGAAATTCCTGAAGCTCTGGTATAAAAAGAAGAAAATTACATTACAGGATACTTCCAGCAATAAACAGGTAGATTCCACGGACGCTGAAGTAGAAGATGTTCCAGGGACTGACATATCGATGATGAGCCATTGATGATCGACAATCAAACACAAACAAAGGTTGAAGCAGAAAAGGTTGCAGGTGCTAATACATCAAATGAGGGCTAAGTGGTTGAAGTAATATTGGAAGATAAGACACCACAACAGGCAACACAATATGCACTAGATAAAATTTAGGCTCCAGTAAGGGGTGAATTAAAGAAAAAGACACCATGGGTTAAAACTTCAACATATCATCACCCACATCACCCCGCAAGACAACAACCAACAAGATGGAAACCAATTAGCCACAAGGACAACAACCCTCGCATGACAGATAGAGAGGAGTGAAGATCCACCCACCACACATCAACACACAAGAGCTGCCACAGTCAACTTCCATCTCAAGCGAGCAAGGCACCAGCGAGATCGAGGGTTTACCTTTCTCTTGGATGGCTAGATGCATGTGCATGGTACTAGTGGACTACTCTTTTGAGTAGATCTTATTATTTTTGTTCTTCCCATGTTTTGGGGACGAAATATGTTAAGGGGGGTGGAATGTTATATACCTAGGGGGGATAATATGGGGTACAAAGGGAGTTACCCAAGGGAATAATGTAATAATGGGATGGGCCATAGTAATAAATAAGGTGGTTAACTCGTATCATGTAAGGGACCATAAGTAGCTAGTAATAATGTAATGGGCCCATGGTATTAGATAGATAGTATTGAGGGAACCATGGTAATGACCCATGGTATTGTATGTATGAGGCCTATATAGCGGCTAGAGACTCCACATTGAGAGATGTCAAGGAATATTGTATGAACAGGCATATGGCTTGTGGAGTGTTATCCTTCCTTAAGGAGTGAAATTATGGTGTTGCCCTACCTTAAGGGTTTGATCAATAAAGAAGAATTTCTATATTCAGATTTTATTATTTATTGGGTTATTTCTATTATCATATATTTTTGGGTTAGATCCATAACATAAAAAACTTGTGTATAAATTCTTTGAATGCTTCTACCACTATTCGTGAAAATATCGCTGGCACATTCTTCAGTCCAAAAGGCATCACTGTGTAGTGAAAGAAACTCCATTTAGTGGCAAACATCATTTTGCTTTTGTCTTCTGGCGCGATCTTGATTTGGTGGTATCTTGAGAACCCATCTGTGAAGGAGTAAGCTTCATGCCCCCCACATTTTCCAGTAACTCATCTGTAAACGGAGTTGGGAATGGATCATTTATGCAAGCATCATTGAGCTTTCGGAGATCCATGTAGATACGAATCTCAACCTTCTATTTCCTCTCCTACACAACCATCAGACTTACCCAATTAGACTCCTGCGACTGGGTCAATGATTCTAACTACCAGCATCTTGTCCAGTTCTTCGTGGACTTTTGCTTTATATTTTGGGTTCAATCGGTAGGGTTGTTGCTTAACCAATTTTGCGTCGGGATTCAACATTATCTTCATCACTCCTAGGTCTCCTAGGATCCTTTTTAGCTCTATGATCTTTGTTGGGAATAAATCTTGATATTTGCAAAGCAATTTCACAACCTTCTCTACTGTGGTGTCATCCCAATAGCCCCAAAGCATTGCATACTTCGACTCATCTTCTATTCCAATATTGACTTGTCTCGTTTTCAATGGCACCGCGATATCTGGATCTTCGATTGTGGGTCCGCGTACCTCATGACTCCCTTCTGATTATGGAATATTAATGTTTCACGGATCATCTTCATCATCTTCTACCTAGACATTATAACATTTGAGAGCCTGACTCAATTGTCACAACCAATCAAGTTGCATCGTTTCTTTTGGTTCTAGTGGCGTCTTGAAAATTGCAGCCTTTACCAGCTGTAATGTGTCATCCATAGGATCCATCCATTGATCTTCAAAGAGGAAGGTTGACAAAAACCATTCACGCAAGATATCTGACTTGCTTGTGTCGTACTGGAGCTCTACTTCCATATACTAGCTTCTGGGAATGACGTCCAGGGTGTGATAGAATAAGTGTACCCATTCTAGTTGAGGTTCTTCTCTGTAGGCTTTAATCCATCTGTTCAGATGCATGCACAGATCATCACATCCATTGTATTTCTCCATTAGGTGTACTTCTAACTTTCCAAATCTAATATTCATCATATGCCTGTAGGTGCGCCAATCATCGAAAGTTCCTTCATGTGTTCCCCACCATCGCACATGCGTCACGTGCAACGCCCACCTCAACGCATCAAAACGTTGGTGCAATGGTACTATGACTTCAAATTTAATGAAGAATTCATCTATTATCATCATACCATCATACACCAACATTTCGCGATCTTGGATCCTCACGCAATACAAAGATTTAATCACCATGTTGCAACGTAGCATAGTTACTCCATTCCACCTGTTGTGCCACCACTCGTCTTTTGACTTGGAAGGGCAAGATTCTTCATAGCCTCATAAGATTTGTCTATTCTCCATTGTCCTTCCCCTTTCTTGCCTTTGTGCAGACACTCTATAGCTACAACCTGCATCGACGTCACTTTCGTTATCACACAAGTTCAACGTAGTGCGGTCCTTTGGCCGAATCTAGTAGAATAACTACGTGGAGCGACTTTGTTTCAAACATCATTGTTTGCTTCTTTAAATTGATAACTCTGTTCATGTCGATGGCCCAATCTATTCCTAACAATGCAGAATAGGGTGTTCTTTCCTCCATGAGTTCAATAACTTCAAAGTCCATCCGAGTACTTGCGCCATCAAAGTTGAACATTACTTCTTGCAGCTTTCCTATGGGTAGCACCTTCTGTTGATTTTCCATCCGCAGTTGGATAGGGGACCATTGTAGCTTAGGCTTACCCATGCATTCCCAAGTCCGTTTAGGTAGTACGTTGGCATTTGATCCTAGATCCAAAATGACCTAATCCATTTTATATTCGTCGATCTGCGCTATGATTCACAATTCCCTCTCGGTCCACAACACATGTCTTCCTAAATTTTGAACTATGCGAGGTTCGTTCCATCCTGCACATCTATTTATCAATTTCTGTAAGCCTTTAACTGCCCTGCTGTCACAAAACAATTTTATACACGTCTCTAAAAAGGTAGTTATCATCGAGGGATCCCTGACCAGTTCAGGTTGATCCCTACTACCTAGCAGAGAGACTTCTGCAAAGCTTTCCTGAGCTTCCAGATATGCCTCCTTACCCACCCCTGTGTCTTCCTTCCTTAAGTTCCTTCTATCCATTCCTGTGGTTGTGCCACTTCTTAGTACCATGTTGACGTTGGGATCTTTCTTGTAGGGTTTGGACCTCATCATTTGTACGTTCTGGGTCGTTGGTGGTTACGCTGCCCTTTCTTCACGAATATGTGTTATCAACATCAGGTAGTCTATTAGCTCATGATCTAATTACTCACAATAACTGCATGAAATTCTGGTGGGGTTGGTACAATCCTGTGCATAATGTCTTGGTCCCATACAATTGTAGCAAATTAGCTGCCCTCAACCCCTTCCTAACCCTATTACACCCTGTCCTCGTCCACGGCACGGGAATCCACCACGTGCAATCGCGGCACCTAGATCTTGACCTCGTGCCTCAGTCTGCATTCCGTATGCAGGTGACTGGTCCATTAACAACTGGTAGCTATGACAGTCTCTTTCCTCGTGGCCTACCGACCTGCAAAAGTTGCAAAATTGTTGTTGGGGGGCCTAGTTGTATTTTAGTAGTAGATGATAGTTATTCGTATTGTGCTTTCCTCCTACCTGGAAAACTGTGCACCAAAGTAGGGCTACAGTGCATGATCCCGCTTGTGCCTCTAGTCGTAGTAGGGTTAGTCCCCCTCTTGTCACAAGATTCATTGAGACCAGGCAGTGACCTTTGTCGTGTCCCTGGCTTCTACACTTTATACACCATACTTCCTCCCGTACTTCCAATCGCGGCACCTATTCTTGTTTTAATTTCGTCATTTCCAAACAAAATTTTTGGATTTGCACTTGGATTTGCTGAACTCCCAATCCTGCATCTTGTAATAGAGTTTCAAGTAACCTCATCGTTGTCTCTAGTGCTTCGACCTGGGTTGAGATCTTCTGTTGTGATAAAGTCGTCCTTAGATGTGGTGTTAAGGATGCCATAAACCAAGTGCAGTTCTATGCATCCGCCAATGTCATGTTAGCCTCGCAAATAATGCTTTTCAGTATTTGGTCTAAATCCCATGGGGTTTCACCAGGCATCATCTTGATCTCTTTGAACCCTATAATCGACTATGTTTCTGACTTCGGCTAGCTAAATTCCTTCTTTAATTCAGTCTGGATATCTGTTGTCCCCGCCATTGGATGATTGCCTGAGTACTTTATGTACCATGTCAGTGCTCAGTCCTGCAGCGTGCTAACTAAGCTAGCCTTTCAGATATTATCATTTGTAATTCACTATGCGTTCCATAATGATGTTAATACGAACCAGAATTGTTATGGCTCTTCGCCTCCTGCTCCTTTGAATACCAGTAACTGGATCGCGCTCGTCATTGTTACCCTTGAACTACTACTGTCCTTGATTTCTTTGAGTCCCCGCGTTTCACACCAGACACCCTTTAGGCAGATCATGGTCTCGGTAACGGAACCATTTGTTGGCTTATATGGGCCTGACCCAAGTTTGGAAGAATTATTTAGCCAAGCAAATCTTGCAGCTACCAGCCCTTTCGGCGACATTCCGTGGAGCGCGGATTGAGGTCTCACCCGAGGTAGTAGGGGAGGGTGCTGGAACCAGGTTTCCGCAACCTTGGGGTGTCTAGATGTGATATCGAGGGTTTGCACACCATTTCGTAGAATTGCGCTAGTCTGTTCCACGTAGATCTAAACCCATAACACTCTTCACTAGTTATTAGCGCGTTGGTTACATATTTACTTTATGTGATGAAGTATTACTTAGAAATGTCTTTAAGAAAACATTAATTAGCTTTACTAAGTTCGCGTCCTTAGATTAGCCACGGATTCACATGTATTCAAAAAGTAAGCATATGCGCATAGATCAAACAGTAATATCAATCATTCAAAAATCTATATTCGCGATACTTCAAATTAACACAAAATTATATCAAAGCAACTTATCTCTATTTCCTTTCTTCACCAATACATTGAAATCTGCCCTATGCACTCAACTGCAGGGGTCCACACACATAGCTGCGGACTCTTCCAGGCCTCTGTGCACATAGCTACAGAGCCTCTACCCACTACCCACACTCTTGACTCGGACTTATAGATGCTTACCGACTTCTCTTCTCAAAAACCCATTACATCAAGATCGTAACCCAAAACCTAGCTACCTCGACCCATAGAACCTCACTCTATTTATACCTTTCCATGGACTGTGATCCATGGGCGGGCCGACTCAACTTACATTTCTTTAGATTATTTTCGGGCAGACTACCCTTTGACTTTGACCTACTACACCTCGCGCTCCATGCTTCTTGCAGAATCTTTACCGAAAATTGCAGGCTTTGTGCCTTATGACCACTGTGCGGGGCTTCCGCTACCCAACAAAAGCCATGAAGGCAAAGTATAAGCTAGAGAAAAAGAAAAGGGGTTGTGCCATCTCCACCATCAAGGACAAGGGTGTGCACGTAGCAACTCAATTCTTGGCCAATAAAATTATGTGAAAATGCCGCGCTAATGAGGTACCAATGCCAGTGGTCATGATGGGCGAGCAGTGCATGGAGAGGGTCCAGTTTAACTGGGTCAAATTCCTTTGCAAGGAATTTTTAACAAACTGTCGCGAAGCCCAAGAGCAGGGTAAGACCTTCCACTACACATGGTTTCTCTTATCCATATTGATGGTAGCAGGAGAACTGGCAGAGCATAGTTAGTTCCCCAACACTGACAAAGAGTTACTAGAGGGCGTGAAGTATGCTTCACTCTGGGCTGCCAAGGACATGGAACGGATTCGCGACATAAAATTTTTCTAGGTGCTCATGGAGACAAGCATCTGGATGTCGATCAATAGGAGGTTGTGTCTGTCACCTATAGTGCACAATAGTCTATAGAGTTTTAAAGACTTCAAAGTTGATATGCACAACATCTCTATCATGGAGTGAAAGGTGTTGGGTTGTGTTATATTCTTTCCACGACTAACCTACGTAGTGAACCGGGGGGTTAGAGGGGGGG
>APFE030732562.1:0-10342 GCA_000404065.3 Pinus taeda | reverse complement strand
CCGCAACTTTTGGTGGTGGAATAAAGTCAATCCGATGAACGGTTTGCAAGATATCGACTGCCCTAGTTTGAAGCCCGAAACTGCTGAAACTGAAGCTGCAACTGCAGAAGTAAAGATTGACTTGCGAGGCCTAGAATATTTCCTCTTTGGAACTGCGCTGTAGGTTCATCTGAACCTTCTTTGAAAGCCGCAACTTTTGGTGGTGGAATGAAGTCAATCCGATGAACAATTTGCAAGATATCGACTGCCCTAGTTTGAAGCCGGAAACTGTTGAAACTGAAGCTGCAACTGCAGAAGTAAAGATTGACTTGCGTGGCCTAGAAGATCTCCTCTTTGGAACTGTGTTGTAGGTTCATCGGAACCTCCTCTAGAAGCCGAAACTTTTGGTGGTGGAATGAAGTCAATCCAATGGTCGGTTTGTGAGATATCGTCTGCCCTAGTTTGACAATAAAGCTGGTAATGCTGATGTTATTTAGGGTTTGCTACTGCTTATGTGAATCAGGCTTATTGTACTATTTCTCTCTGCTGAATTATTGAAGATAAAAGAAGATTTGATCAAAGGGTTTCCCCACACATTGTGGGGTTTGTCCCTGGCTAGCCGCCACATCTTGTGTCTCTTGTCTTGGCTTGTTTTATGTCGATCATTTAATGTTCTATCTGCACTTTACTTTATGTACATGTGATTGCTAATCGGTGGAATATAATAAGAGAAAGAAGTAAACTGTTATAAGCATAGAACATACCATAACTTAACAATAATGAGTGTGTCTTGGGCAGTGTTAGTGATTCCTTGAATGAATGAATCTACCTCCATTTTGGTCTCGTCATTGAGGAGGTTTTTAGTCTAAGGAAGGTATGAAATGGTCGTAGAGTGGGATATCATGCGCGGTGATAGGTTATGAGACATTGGGAAAGTACTTGAGGTGGAATGCGAGATGTCTTCGACGATATGGGCGCTGGCGATAGAGATGAGTTCTACGCCGATGAGGTCGACAAATTGGGGTGAGGTAACTGAAATGGGGTTTTGGGAGACTAAGGAAATCCAGGTAGAAATCAAATGGGCATTCTACATTGTGGGCTCAGTATGAGATTGAGCACCCACCCAGGGGAGGGAGGCAACCGCCACGCTAAATGACAAAGCACCGACCAGTGACTAATATTAAGAATTTCATAAAATATGGGCAAAGAACTTATTGATGACCCAAGAGCTTCCAGATTGTTTCAGACCGACATCACGGTTGCCTTAGATATCTTCAAGATATGATTGAGTTTTTCTTTTGGTGCCTGCTTATGAGAAGTGGAGGATCTCTCGCCAAGTAGTTTCTGTGGCAACATTTCTTCAAAAGAGTATGTTCTCTTGTTGTCCAAAACATCACCAATGATACTCGTCCAAGACAAAATTTCATTGTGGAACACCTGTTCCGAGAGAATGAAGGGCAGAGCCTGCATATGAAATGTATCTTGGTTGAAAACCTTTAGCCGAATCCAGGTGGTGTCATGGAAAAAAAAAACCATATGGCATGTGAATAGTCATCTAAGAGTGATTTTTGGATTTTGGGGATGGCCTCTTTGACAAAGCATCTTGGCATACCAGCCAACAAAGGATGCCTCATTGATTTCGTTATTGTTCAGGTCCCCTGATGTCTACCATGGGAAGTACGCGAATTCCAAGGGTTGATCTTCAGAAACCGAGGCTAATTCGCTTCCATAGGGATGCCATCACTTCATCATTGCAAGAGAGACAACCAGATACCCATAGATGAAGTAGGTCATCTGCTTGTATACATCCTTGCAAGCTTCAAATCATTCATTTAGTAAATAGCTTTGCTAGTTCAGTTGCTCCCCTTTTTCACAAGCTTCAACCACTGAGATGGTGTCCAAAGTGCATTCACCCTTTGTGTAATGACGCATGATTTTCCTAGCAATTATGTGACACACGAACTTAATTAAGGTCACATTGATCAGATCCATGGCGGCTCCTTTCCCACCACGCTGGGTAACATACTTGGTATCGTAATTACTCTGACCTGTTTTCTTCCCGCGCATAGAGGTGGTTTGGAATGCAGATGACATTATGGCTCACATAGCAAATAACCCCATCTACCTTTGGATATAACTAATGTGGATTGGGTACTCCTAATAGAGCCATAGGGAGCCCCGATGTAGGTGGTTGATAAGGAACTTTATGCACTCCATGGTCACGCCTAAAGTGTCGAATACTGATAAATTCCTCAAATTCATTAGCATGGACAATTGTAATCCTTGGAATTTTTCTTTCAACTTAGAAGAGTGGCTACCATATTGCTTGGTTTTCGTCTCTGTGAAGATTCCACACTTGAGCGTAGTGACATGAAAGGAGTCTAATAAATCATTTTCGACAAGTGTGTTGGAAAATGTAACTAGGTTTGGTCTTCATTAAATATATCTGAGTCATCATGTAATGTAATTGTCAAAATAATAAATAAAATAAATAATAATAATAATAATAATAATTATATTATATTATTATGAATTATTAAAGCATGGATTTCATGTTTGGGTCATCATGTTTTAGGTCAAAGTCCCCATTGAGGACTTCTACGATTTATTCTTAGTTAATAGAGTCATTGTAATTTTAAAGAGACCCTTCTTGGGCTTTTGAATGATGTAAAAAGGTTAAGTATTGAGTCAAATATGAATTATGTTGCCTCCACATCAAGTCAGCCTTAAGATGCTCAACGAAGGCTATTCGACCCACCAAAGGACTATAAATGAAGCAGTTCGAATTCCATTTGAAGTAGACACACAACAAGCTAGTTCGATATCTCTTGAAGCTAGGAAAAAGTGCGCAGTGGGGCAAAGAGGGGAAAAGGAGCGCGAGTTTGGTCTAAGAGAAGGAAGGAAGAAAATTCAAAATTCTGGTGCATCTCTCTCTCATTCTCGTGCCCTGGCTTGAAAGATCAAAGTTCTCTAGTTGATACCATAACATGTTGTTGCATGTTGTTGCTGCTATAGGTCGAAGTTGTTGGTGTTGGAAGCTGGTAACTCAAGAAGTTGTTTGGGCTAAGATCAAAGTTTTTGAGGGAAGATCGAAGTCTTTCAATGAAGACAATAGAGGAAATTTCAGTTTGCCCATGAAATTTTCATATAATTTCCATGCCATACTATGTAAACCAATAAAAATCCTTAAAATTTAAAAAGAGGTACATGTCCTAAATAATTTTAAATTGTTTAATTTTGGTATTTGTGAAATATTTTATTATCAATTTGATTATCCGTGAAATATTTATTAATATTATCTACTTACCTTACCCATATGAATTAGAATATCGAAAAAATAATTAATGCAATGCAAATCTTGATATTAGTAAAAAAAATATAAATTAAAAATGTTGGTCCATTTGACATTAATATCCATGTCCTAGAAAATAATCCAAAATAATAATAACAAAAGATAAATTAAAAAAAGGACCATTTGACATCAATAACAATACCGAAACAAAACAAAAAAAAATAATAATATTTACCAATTCTTTTCTTAAAAAATAATTAATTTTGAAAAAAATAATAACATTTATCAATTATTTTCTTTAAAAGATAGTAATATTTACCTCTTCTTATTTAAATAATATTTACCTATTCTCTTTTTAAATAGAAATATTTGCCAAATATTTTTTCTTTGAAATATTATGAATTAATAATACTTCCGATCACCATAAACCATATATTATTTTCAAACTCCGCCCGAGTTTATTTTCAAACTCATGTATATTAAATTCACACAAAATATTTTTCATTTTATGGTGTGCAATTCGGATCACTATTTCCAGCGAAAGTTTTTTTTCAGTTTCATTTATATTATTTTCGCATAAAAATAATTTCCAGTTCGGATCACTATTTCCGGGGAAAAGTTTATTTTCAGTCCCATGTATATTATATTTTCGCAAAAACAATATTTTCTATTTTATGGTTTGCAATTCGGGTTACTATTTCGGCCAAATTTTTATTTTTATTTTTATTTTCATTGTAGGGTGCAGAGATAAACAGTTGGGTAAAATTAAGTTTTATGCTAGGTAAATATGTTGGAAATTAGGATGTATTCAAACCTTAGTTTCAGTTGGAAAAAATTAAATCTCAGATTCATTTTATCAACATCAGATTGAAAAGTAACGAAGTCTTAGTAAAAATTCTAAGGCAAATCGATCTATTATATCTTTTATTTTTGGCTCTGGCACACAAGAAGGCATACATTCACCTAGAACATTCTGAAGTGACTACAGATGGTTTTAAAATCACATTGAAAAGGCATAGTAAAGGCACATTACCAAGTAATACCGGTTAGTTCTCTATTGTTCTAAAATTATTTTTGATGTTCCAATTGCAAGTGATGATTGGTGTATTTTCCTTCAACAATAGAGCCTCTAACTTACAAGAACTCACAATTTAATGTATCGATGTTTGTTTTGCATGGTAAGCTTAGAGTATGAGACATTGAGCTTCATAAGATTCCACCATTTTGTACAAAGATACCAAGAGGTGGCTACTTGTGTCCCTCATGTGTGTTATATAATTTCTTATATGGCCTTCTAACCATAATGATGTACTTCTTTTGTTAAAGCATTACCAAACTAAAGCAACCTTTGTCACATGTGGCATGGATCCATATATTTATTTTCATCCTCGTGGAGACTTTTTTTTCAGTAGAAATTGATCATAATATTGCACATATAATTTCTTTCAGTAGAAACTATTCATCATATTGCACAGTTAGATGCGAGGTTGTAAATCAAATATGATTCATCAAATGCTAGCATGAATAATGACATTCTCCCACTTTGTGAGAGAGTGGTATTTAACACAACAAAGGTTCAAGCTCTACGTCATTTAATCACACAGACCATGCTAAAAGTATCTCTTGATATATGCTTAACATAATTTATATTTTTCAACTATGATATGCTTGCTGCCTCATATCAGAATTTTGATAGTTGATATAAAAGTCGCTAGCATATGTACTTACCTTTGTATCTTTACTGCAGTGAAATGGGTACTCGTAGATCTTCAGGAAAGTTGGAAAATATTATAGTTGAGAATGTACATGATGAAATGGGTAACTGGATCCCATTTCACATGTTAATTGGATCTTGGGTTACTTTGGCACCATCAAGGAATCAAATTTGGGCTAAAAGAAGAAGACCATATGATTTAAAATCACATTGGAAAGGTGTAGTAAAGGCATTTAAGAGGAGCCAAAGGGGTGAAAAAGTGGAAAATGTGTTCATAGCTCATGTGTATGAGTGAAAGGACATCCTCAAAGAGTCTATTGCCCAATAACAAAAATTTCCTCAAATTGGACTAAATTGTAAGAGCTCTTCCTTTTATTTCTTTGAAGACTTCTTCTAATTTTGTATTAGGGTATTCAAATATGAATTATCTAGATTAAATGGATGCTTAATTTGGTTTATATTTTTAATGTGTAGGTTTGTGTATTTCTAACTTTGAATAATGACAGCTCGTGGAAAGTATTACTAGTATTCTAAGCGTTTTCCATTCGAAAATAGGGGAGTTACTCTATGAGGGAAAGAATGCCGCATCATTGAGAGAAAGGGTTTGGTTTTATAAGTATGATTATTTTCTTCGAAGTGGTAGAAGAGTTGGACATATTGAAGAATCCAAGTTACTCATGCTACATGAAATGGGTTTACCAAATTCTAATCCAACATTAATTGATTGCATACATTCAAAACTAGTCCTTGAGATTCAATCTGGTATGCAGGAGAAGGGTGGTGCATGTGATCATTTTGGTATGAACCTACCATTTTTGGTTTTTTCTGAAGTATTCAAGGAAGAGGACTCAATTCAGATGACTAAGAAAACATATGTTTGCACAAAACCCTCAAAATGGTGAGAAATTAAAATGCATGTTGGCTATAGAGACACTTCGTTTTAGGTAATGTTTGAAATTTTCATTTTTTCTTTTCATTATTTTCACAAGGTTTGATATCACTTTCTAGCAATTTTTTTAACCATGATTGTAACATGCAGATATTCACTAAGAAGGCCAACTCTCTATGTTTCTTTTAAATTTCGACGATTTAGGCAAATAAAGGATAATGGAAATTGGATTTGGATGCTAATTGAGTGAGACAACAATGATGGCACCCATTCTTCTTTAATATCGATTGATGTTTTTAAGGATGGTGCACATTTCAAAACATTGTCCATGGAGGAAAATTGGACTTTGTTTGAAGTTAGAAGACATATTGAATTCAAAGAGGAATCAAGCTCCAAGGATGACTTCTATTTTATTTACAATGGGAAAATGGTGATAAAATTTTATAGTTTATTTATGATGTGTGTTCATTTTAGAAAACTAGTTTATTACTCACATATTAATGATTTCCTCGTGGCAGATTGTAAAAGGCAAGAGAAGAGCATCATGTGCAAAAGTTGCATTCATCCCAATAAATTAGAAATTTGAGGAATGTGACAGAAAGTCATACCATGTCTATCATTTCTCTCAATGATGTTGTAAACCACCATATGTGGTCATAATTTTTTTGTAAGATTAGTTATAGTTGGAATTATCTAGATGTTAAACATGACGGCTTACATATGGATTCCTACTTTTTCAAAATAAACTTTTGATAGATTGTAAAGTCTCTAAGATAATATTTGTACTAAATATCAATGGAATAATCCATCCATTGAAAAATTTGTTGATTTTCATTTTCATTATGATTTCTGCTTTCGATGTATTTTTCCATGGTGATTTTATGAGAATCTGATTTCATTTTCATGTTTAATTATCTTGTTGTTAAACATGACAACTTACGTATGGGTTTTTATTTTTTCAAAATAGTTTTTTGACGGAATGTAAAAATTCTCTAAGAGAATACTTGTATTGAATATGAATGGAATAATCTCTCCATTGAAAATTGAGTTCAATGTCATTATGATTTCTTATTTTGATGTATTCTTCCATGGTGATTTATGAAAATCATTATTAATATAAAATAAGAATGTATCAATGGAGATACATTTACTCATGTAAGATAAATCTTCTTTTAATAATTTTTTAAAAAATTTTCAACAGGAAAAGCCATTGTCTCAACTTCTCTTCTTGATTAGAAAACCAAGAAATTGTTTGGTAGTTTCTCTTCAGTTTACATAACAAACTCTCAGATAAATTGGAATGGTATAACTACTAGTTCCAATACAATACAATATGATCAAATGGTGTTGAAATGATTTTTTTCTTCATCTTTGACATGTGCCAAGTACAATAGCTTGCGATGACAATTGTTTGTGTAAAGAGGCCAGAAATGCACCCAAAGAGAAACCTACACCACATATACTTTAAGTTGCAATATTCCTCACAAATTTAAAGAGCATCATGACAATAATATGGTATATATTTAAATTCCATGACAAATAACCCACTAAAATTAACTCCTTAATTCAATAAATTATTCCTCCAGCACTGATACACCAAGTATAAGCACTGGAATTTGATGATATCTCCACTAAACATACATTTATGGAGCATACATATATTATGTCCTATTTTCATTTCTAAAAGGTTCACATATTTTGAGTTAGAAGATATGATGGTTTGGTCATTTGACACTTAACTTGTTAATCCCAAAGTTTTTGATAAATAATTGAATATTCTTTTCAGTATTCGACAAGCTTCAATTCAAATTCCATGTTATTTAATGGTACCTCATGTGTTGAATGGGATTATGTTTGGATTGTAATTTAGAATTCTAGTGAATGATGATCACAATTGTCATTTTGCAACATTTCATACATTTTCTTTCATTTTAAGAAATCCATATCTGTGTTTCATGTGTTGACTTAACTAAATTTCAACTTCCACTAACATTCACACTCATGCTAGCCATCTGAGCATTTAACATTATATTTATTATAAGCAACCATTTGGGACATTTCCTTTCCCTTAATATTTTGAGTACCTTCCAAGCGAGTTAGTTGTCTGATTAAGCTAAAGCTGGGCTAAGTTCTTTCATTGTACCAACGATTAATCTTAGGATTAATTCAGGGATTCCCCCCTTGGCTAGAATTCCCCTAAGGTTCACTTGATATCTACATATTTTCCAACAATGATGGATAACGTTGATATCAATTCTTTCCTTTCAATATTTCTTGCACACTAATTGTATTTGGAAGGTAAATATTTCTCTCGTTTTGGGGAATTTTGTATTTGACTCTGTTTGTTTTTTCCCACACAAATTTTAATTTATTGTTGGGTGTTAGATTCAAGCTTTATTTTTAAAATATATTTTACCTCATCAGAGACACATGCATTAGTTTTGATTCACACGTCATATCATTTTAGAGAATGTCTGAGATGTTGTGGTGTTAAAGGGGTACTGCCATGAAATTGAAGATTTTAAAGTTTCAAATGACCTCCAATAATTAGGTTTGATCAATTTAATACAACTTTAAAGTTGGTTGGAAGTTGGATTTTCTTCTATGTATCTAAATTCCATATATAGTAAGGGGAATTTTTGACCACTTGAAAGTTAGGTCCGGCCTTCAATCATGTTAGTAATATTTGCACCACTTCTGAAATAGTTTCCTTTTTCCATTGCTCGACCCTCCTTACTATGCTCTTCATTTTTATGTGTTGTTGTGTTTATCGTTTGTTGGATGTCGTTTTCTAATTTGAAAATCTTTATATCCTAGAAATACATACTTGAAGAAATTAAACTCATTTAGTGCTTGGTGATAAAGTTGGGAATGTGTCTAGAGACTGACAACCCATTGTTGGAAATTCCTGTTAAAGTGACTGTGGGTACTTATAGTGAGATTACTCCTCACACTAGGGCACACTCTTGTTTTTGACTAGATAGACAACCCGAGGCAAAAGTGTGTATGTATATATGTATCTATCTATCTATTTAGCTTTTAAGACATGATGTGTGTATTTTAAAGCCATTGTGTATAAATTCCCACTTCTAAGATTCAACATCCGAGGTTCAAAGAAGTTTGATTAAATGCTTCAGGTATACCGTTGTCTACACGTTTTTTGTATCATTATTGGTTATACTGATGGAGAGGTGATTTCATTACATACATTGTTTTGTTTTCCAAGAGATATGTTTTTCTAGTGTCTAGGAGGAAGACAACCTGGAGGCAAGAGTCTATATTTGTTTATATAAGTTTGGAGACATGATGTGTGTGTACTATTTTGAAGCAAATATAAAGAGAATTCCATGTCACATCCATATTCAACATCTAATAAAGAGTTTGATTAAGAGCTTCAAGCTGATTGTTCAGTACATGTTCTCATTACAACTATTGACTATTGTCTTTGGGAGGTGATTTCATTTGGTACATTTCACTTTTATGCCCAGTTAGATAAATTGCCTATGTCTGCAAGGAAAGTATTGATCCAAGAAAGAGCTTCATTCAAGTCAATTTCTGAAATTTAGAAAGTTATTCTAAAAAGTGCTTGAGGTATTAAAATACCCCTTGTAGAGGGGGATACATGGTCTCTCTGAAGTCAAACTTCCCCGAAACATGAAAATTTTCTAAAACACGAATATAGCCTAAATGTCATGGGGAAGAAAATTGCATTGTCTAGCTATTGAAATAGTTGTAAATCCAAGTTTATTGAGGAGAAAGATAGGAGTGTTGAGCCTCCATTTTTTTCTATATTTTTGTATCTTTTACTAAGGATCTCTTATGTCTTCACCTTCTTTTTGTAGTTATTACCATCCTTTTCTGTATATTGTCGAACCATTATAGAGGCATTAAGAGGTAACAAGTTATCATTCTATGAATTTCCTTTGTTCTAATGATTTGAAGAGATTTGTGTGAAAATATCACTAATAATAGGTTATCATTGTGACAGGTGTACAGTTCCTATTCCAGCAACACAATTCTTGTTCCAGTAGTATGGTTCTTGTTCATGCAACACAATTCTTATTCCCATATCCACGATTGTTATACATTTAGCTGCCATGGAAAAAATTGAGCATATGGGTTTCGTGAAGCAAGGGCTCAAGATGCTAATGTGTTTTCTTAATTGCACCTAGGTCTTCAAGACAACTCACAGTTAAGCATCTAGTCAACTGTCTTCTATAAGTTGCAAGTCACAAGGTTCATCAATAGTGTGTTATTCTCATGGATACTATGATGAGGAATTCATGATTTGGTACTGGTAACTGTGTTTATATGGAACCACAAGATTGATGGAAATCTAGTCGACTAAGTACACTCCTCATTTTGGTTCAGGAATTAGTTTAGAACTCTAAAATTACATGTATTTTTTAACCTTCAATCTAGATAATTAGGAGATATTGTTGTTATAAATGGGAAGAACTTATACTGT
>APFE030732549.1:54744-95621 GCA_000404065.3 Pinus taeda | reverse complement strand
CCTGTGCATATCATTGATCACATAAAATAGTTTGAAAACAGTTGAGTTAATACATGAATACACATTGAGAAACAAAATCCGCATGGCATGCTGGCAGAATATCGAGTATAACAACAATTGTTATGCATAACATCAATAACTTAAAATATTGGGACAAGATACAATTATCATTTTATATCATAAGCCTTTCTAATTCCTTCAAATCCACTCGAAGGTGCACCAAAGACATCATTTCAACTAGATTGCCTTCTTGCAAAAATTTACAGTGGTCATCAAAATACATTAAAGGTACACACAACCACAGTTCTATAGATGTTCTGGGAATACCAAAGCCACTCCATTCCCTCCATCTATATTAAACGTTCCTGAATCTATGAAAAGTTGAAACCCATCCCCCCGTCAAAATTGGCACAAAGAAGCAACCAAGGGCACCCACAATAAAGAATAACATGCATAGAAGCCAACACTTAGCACATATCTGAAATCATGCTGCTAAGGTCTTGGGCTTATAAATCCATTTACCAAAATTATTTTCCCACATTTAGATAAGCATAGCCTTTTTTCCTCACGTGTTTCTTGAAAAGAAAAGGAATTCCTAGGAATTGAAAAATTTGGTTGACTTGACCCAAACCCACCCTTGTGTTTTAAGTAAATCTGGCATCTTCTATGAGCTCTACCTTTAAGTCAATTGGGCATGTTTTGTGAGCTCTACCTGTAGCAATAGGTTTTCACTCATTGAATGTTTAGAGCTAAGGGCCTTGCAGAAAATGCCTAAGTAATCTATAACACATTATCAATTGACTCCAATCTAGAACAATGAGATTTAGCCCATTCAAAAGATTATTTGGATACGGTTTGTGCAGATGAATCCACTTTAATGACAACTTGCTTGACCCTATGAGATATCAGACATACACTGGCCTCTGTTTGGCGACTTGATCGAAAAAGGATTAACTCTAGTTTACACTCTTTAAGAGAGAGGCAAGGTTAGGTCTTGGTGAATAATATCTTAAAAGCCTTTAGAGAAATTGGATCAAATGCGAGAGGTAGAATAAAGGGATACCACGCTATCACGTAAGTTTTTTCAAAGCTGGTTTTGATGACAAGGATGTTATGGCCATAATGACTGGGCCATTCCATGCCTTCACAGGCTACAATAATATTGGCGATGATGAATCACCCTTTGATGAAACAAGTCTGCCCAAGTTTGATAATAATCATGAGAATATGCTTGATTATTAGCATTGAGCTTTGGTAAGACTATTACATGCGACATTCAACAGAGTGATAGGCTTCCAGCTCATAGTCACTTTGGAACCATTGGGTTTGGGTATAAACTTGATAATACCTTTGTTTAAGTTGGTTCTCAATGATTTCTCTTGTGATGGATTCTTTGTAAACCTATACAAAATGTTTGGATTGACAAAGTACTATGTAGCATTATAGAATTCACACTGGAATCTATCTAATCCCAAGACTTACCATCATCATTGATCATGTTTGAGAGGGTAGCAGCTGGCTTACCCATGGTCAAAGACTAGTCACACAATATTCTTTGTGCTTAGTCTTTGCAATTGAAAATTCTTTTGTAGGGAGAATTAAGAAGTAAAATGTTTTTCAATTTCATCTTTTAAGCCTACCCTTGGTTGATTTGATAGTGGATATAATCTTCAAGCCTTCTTTTGAATATAGATCCCCTAACAATCCTTGCCCTATGATATTCTGCAGATGATTAAATCATAAACAATCATACAAACAGAAATTGTTTTCCATTGAGAAGAATCTATATACCCCTCTCAAGGTCCTGCAAGACAAGGACATGGATTGAAAAGAATATATATACTCTTCTCAAAAGAATATATATATGTTATGCATGAGGTTAATTCTATACTATCTTGAGGAAAAACAAAAATCTTGAGTTAGTTTCGGTAGTCCAAAGGGAATATCTTCTATTGCTAGTCTAATTGAGGTCTTTCTCGAGCATTGGGGCCCTGGGTTCTAATGATATGAAAATACCTTTCAATACCTTGTGGTAGACGTGCAAGAAGAAGAAGCTCCTACCTCTCTTGAAGATGATAAGAGTATCACTGAAAAAGACCCTCCAAATTCACAAGATTAGTTCTTGGATAGGCTACTTGTGACCAATGTGGCCCCACATTAAACCCCATCCTCATCAAAGAACAATTGTGTGTTGATGTATCCGTCCTAGATTCTATGAATGATTTTCATGAAAACAAGGAGCATGATAATAATTTTCACCATTGTGAGGATGCCAGTTATGATTTCCTACATGACAAAGTGATAAGTAGAGGAAATGAAGAATTTTTTAATATTTCCACCGATGATACAACCCAAATGTAGTTCTAGACAAGGTAGAAACCATGTTTCTACCCCAAAAGATCAACCATATGAAAAGGATGATGAATATCATGCTTCCCTTGCTGATAATTTAAATCCTGAAAACACTTTTGAGGTCACAAAAATATAGTTCAATCACACTAATCCTATTTTGATAAACACTAAAATTAAGGGAGCTGTAGACTTTCATGGTAATACACTTGGAACCTCAACATTTCATTGAGTTTGAGGATTAATGTAACCCCCACGTTGCACTTTGATGTTAATCATGATTGTGTAAGAAATAAATGGAAGTAATCATGATTTCCTACAGTTTGAGGTCAATAAACTCAAAAGGTTTTTCAAGGCTAGCAAAGTAATATTGTGACCATTATTATTATCTGAGTGAAGAAACAATTAATATTATAGTTCAATCCTCAAAGATCCTATATCATGGAATCCAACAGTCCTGCTATTTTTTATGCCTACAATCTGAATTTATTCCTCAAGCTTGATTGGATAGGGAAGTCTCTTCCTTTTACTGTCAATACTCATCTGGAAGATATTTTTATTGCATATGTGATGGATATTCCTTGGTAGACGAACAAAGGGTATGTTATAAACACACAATTATTGAAGCTTTAAGTCATACAGATCCATTTCCACCTCTAGATGGCTCTATTGTTGACAATAATAAAGTTGGACAACCCAGAATATTGATGAAACCTGTAATGAAACCCTCAACGACATATACAACTACAGTGCCGAGAATGAAAACAATGTCAAGAAAATAATTGATGAAGAATACAGGCTTGACCAAATAAAAAATTTCTCTCTAGACCACATCAAATGCAAAGATGTTCTCTTCTTCATGAACATGTGGACAATCATTCATGCACTAGATTTTTAAAAGGAAATGTAGACAATGAACCTCTAACAAATCCACATGAAGTCAATGCCGAGGGACAATTTTGGGGCCTGGAAAAGATGCAATCTGGAATGATTGATGATATAGGTCAAAATGATCTTGAAACCAGCAAGAGGACGTTTTCTCAACCTAGTCAGAAACAAGATCTGGCTGCTCTGACCACTCAGCTTATGGGTTTTAGGGTTTGATGGTGATACAAGCACCGTTATGAAGTGTTGTGTCTTTGTATCAATTTCTTGGCATTATATTTCATAAATAAACTCTAAGACGTTACTTATAGTGGACCACTATAAAACAATCAGGTTCCATCTTTCTAATTTCCCTCACTGTGTGTTCAATTTTTGAATGAGAAATGACCATTTGTGGGTATTATTGGTCTTTTGGATCAAATGTGCATGACCTTGAACGTTCTAATTTTTCAATGGCAGTAGGATGAAGTTAAATTGACAAAAATGGACCTTAAACAAAAGTTTTGTACCATTACTTGGGTCAAACTTATCAGTCCATTCATCACTGCAATTACACAATATTAGAAACATCCAAACACCTCAAGTCTCTAAACAAAGAATCTGGTGTAAACTCATTAACTCCAGATGACAACAATACTAGAGGCGGGCATCAGAAATACCATGTAACATCCAATGGGAAAATACGTTTTATACACGAAATCAAATGCAGTCGGAGTATTTTCTAATGTTAGAACCCTGGAAAATTATGGAAGACGTACTCGTTCATTTTGATTAAAGGTCAAAATACTGATTATAATATAGTGCAAGGAAATTCCAAAAATCTCTTAATTGGAGACAGAATACACTTTCTATTAATGTGTCCAAAGGTAAACAACTACATTCATACATGAAAGAAGGAATTCTCTGAACTATTCAATACTTCCTAACAACTATAACCCATTCCAAAAATTAAAAAATTCCATTTCATCTAAGGATACTAAAAAGAAAATGGAAGAAATAAGTGAGTGAACTGACAAAAAAATTTAAAAGAGGTTCCCAATAAGATATTCTCAAAGGGAATCTATGCAAGTTCATTCATATTCTCAAAGTAGACAATGACATGAAAACTTTCTAGTTTGTAACTGAGGAATACCAGAGCACAACGAAGATGACAAAGAAATATAGTTTTAACTTGCAAGTTATCCAGTTTAAAGTGCATGATGTTAATCAATACCAAATACAGAAGTGTAGGCTATGGTAATCGTGTCAAGATTCCTGCAGCAAGAGCAACAATCAAACCAGTCGTATATCCTGAAAGTGAATGCCAAAAATACCTACAGCCCCTCATAATAGGAAATTTTGTATCATTGCCAAGATCCATGTTCTTTCGGTAATCAGAATAGAGCACTAAAGCGAGGAGCATCCCTGGAATTTCCTACATTGTGATTCAATATAAAGTTTAAAGAATGAGTAGGTGGATGTGAATAAGGTGCTCACTATTTATGAGTCCTCACTTTTAACAAACCGTGATATTCATAGAAATATTGTTCATAAGAACATTTGTGTAAAAATTAAACTAAATAAATTGTTCAAACAAAATGGTATCTTCCCACTAAAAATGCACCAACTACAACAACAATTTGCTGATGGTTTAAATAAATTAAACAACATGTTAAATAGTTAATATTGACAAAGTTAATGATAGGTTAAGAGAAAAGACTTCATTCTGGAGTAACAACGAAGTAAAGTAACTCTCTTTATTGGAGATCTTATACAGAAAGTTTGGTGTACCTGAACAGGTATTGAATATCTTATAAATAAAGTTTGGTGTACCCAAATAGGCCCAAAATGTATCTCATATATGCAGTTAATCTCTTACAAGCACCCTATGTCCATTGATTAATTCACTGTAATACTAAAATAGTAAGCAGTTATATCATGGCCAAATATGACATGTAAGGTTCCTGAACAAATACTGTCTGATAAACAAAGCTGGAATACAGTATTATACTGGAATATACTTGATGAAACATCTAAAATCTAAAACCACCTGACTGTTACATCTTATAAATTATTCCAAAAAAAATTATAGACAAGAACACAAAAAAATAATTGTTTTGAAAATGGTGGAAAACGAAGAGGAAAAGAAACCCTAGTGGAGCTCTGATGGTCATCGATAATGGAGTTACTGTGGCACTGCTGCCAAGTGCCTAATGGTAAGGGTTAGCCTCCACGGCTTGCTAGACTCTATTCAACCTTACCTCCTTCCCACAAGCTCTCTAGCGTTTTCTGTTCCTATGGTCCTCCTACCTTCCTCGCAGTCTGTAACCACCATCGACCATTTTCCTATCGCCTGCAATGGAGTTGGACGAGGTGGACTATACCGAGGACCCCAATCCCCATGAGGTCCTTTTGTTGCATCTCTGTGACCTCTGTTAGCTCCTAGATCTGCAGTGGACTGACTTGGGCCATCTGTGCCCCATCCTCCGCCCTTTGTCAACATTGAAGACGCCTCTGGCTTGGACTGTCCATCTCTTTCCCTAGCTACCTTGAATCTCCTCGGTACCTGCCTGCAACCATCGCCCACTTTCAACGCGCCACTGCCCTGTCTACCCCACATCTCCACCTCGCCCTACAACCCTTTCTCCTCTAGCATCCCCCCTCTTGGGATTGCTACCTACCCTATCCCTGCACTATCCGGCAGCACCCTTAATCTTGGTGGCCCATCTCCCAGCACCCCTATCCATTTTGGATGCTTTAGATCCCCAGTCCCAAACCCTAAATCGACCCCATCCACCCCACAGATGGTTAACCAGGACATATGGGGACATCTTTGGGACTATCGGAAGGCTCGCAGATCTGAGAAGCTAAAGAAAGGAAGGTGCCTAAAAGCTGTCGACAGGGACATCAACCTATCCTTGGGCAAAGACCTCTCGATGGGGGAAGTTGTTGATATAGCCAAGAAGGTCTTGGTGGGTCAAGTTCGGGGGAAAAACTATACTATGGAGAGACTTCGTCTCTGGACCTCGGAGATTTGGGGTTCTTTACTCAAAGTATTACCCACCATTCAGGTGCTTGTGCGAGGATGGTTTGCCCTTCATTTCCATAGGGAAGAGTACATGGACTAGATACTCTCTAGATTCTGGCATATCGAATTAGCCCCTGTTCTGCTAAAAAGATGGGATCCCTTATTTGATCCTAAGAGGGAAAAGATGGGAGCTGGGCCGATTTGGGTTCGATTACCAGGCCTTCCACTGCAATACTAGACTCCAGTCGTTTTTAAGCGCATAGGCAATGCACTAGGTACCTATGTGGAACATGATCAGTCCTATGAAATGTCAGGGAATATGACTATGGCTCGCATCCTGGTTCATTTGGACACCATAGAAGGCCTAGAGGAAAATATTGCCCTACACTGGAGGCATTTCTCTCGCTGACAAAATTTTGATTGCGAAGGCGTTCCATTCAGGTGTAGATGATGCCATAAGGTTGGACATCTTTTCAAAGAATGCCCACTGTTCATGCCTACTACTCTGGCTGCTACAAAGGGAACCAAACATCACCAGATAGAAGACCCGATTGTGGATGAGTAGCCCACGGGTCCGGATAGCCCAAAGGATGTGGCTAGGGTCACTGCTCATCCATCCAATGCTTCCTAGATGCCGCCAATCTCCCCGGTTATGACTAGATCCTGGTTTGCTACAGAGGCTACTCCTACATCGAGTACAATTTCTTCTCCCTTATCCTCTGCACTAAATTTTAATCAATATTTTTTTCTCATTGGAATCATTTGCATCTTCACCTTGTTTGGTTACCTCTCCCATTACCTGTGCACGTGATCACCCATTGCCTATCTTTTCCACTACCCCCCAGCTGTCCTTAGACAGGGGCTCCAACAAAAACCTATTTCCCCATCTGCTTCAGGTTCACATTCCTACAACCTCCGTTCCCACCATCGGGAAATCCCTGACTCGCTTGGATTGGGTATCACACCCTCTAATGTTGAGCATAAACCCACCCAGGAAAGGCCTTCCAAGATGTCCAAAGCCATTAAGGTTATTGGGGATGATGTAGCTTAGGGGAGACATAACACCATTGAAAGGGTACTTAGAGCACCAGACACCCTTGGCAATGTTCCGCCATGAAGTGGCTCTCCTTCAACTGTAGGGGATTAGCTAGTCCCTCTAAAAAATTAGCCCTTAAGATACTCTTGAGCTGTGAGCCTTGTGACATTATTTTTCTTAAAGAAACCCTAGGCAGCTTTGAGTTGATTGTTAGGACCCTTCTAACTATCATGCCAAGGTGGCACTTTCAAGCCCTAGATGTTGCTAGGAGAACCGGGGGTCTAGCTCTCGGGATAAACCCTCAAACCATCAAGGTTACATTGGCTTGGGGAGGTCAAGGGTTTCCTGGGTATCGATATATTTTCAGTTGAATTGGGCAGAAATCTCTATATTATGAACATTTATGCACCCAATCACAGTATATTGGATTTCTTGCAGCAGCTCCTTGAGAATCCCCTGATAGACCAATTCACTATTCTAGAGGGAGATCTTAATTTCTCCATCGGACATGAAGAATTCTCGGGACACCACTCACAGCTGGATCCACTCTCATATCAGCTCGACATCCTCTTGGAGCAACATGGTCTTATTGATGTCCCTATGAAAAATAAGTTGCCAACCTGGTACAACAGAAGGACTAGAGATGCAGCTCTGGGGAGGAGACTAGACAGGTGTCTCATTCATGAATATCTACTTAATTCCCTCACAAATTACAGACAATGGGTGGGCACTAGAGGAATATCGGATCATTCCCCTATTTATCTGGAAGTGGCAGGCTCCTTCAAAAAACCTAGGGCTCCTTTTAAGTTTAATTCGACCTGGTTAAAGGACATTGAATATTTCAGGTTGGTTTCAGAATTTTGGAAAGCCCATCCCTTACCAAATGTCCAGAGGAAGGCTGAGGGTTTCTATAGTAACCTGATCAAACTCAAGCGATTATCCATAGATTGGGCTAGAAGGAAAAAGGCCAAGGAGGAGCATACCCTTGGTGACATTCAAAATCAGTTGGCCACTCTAATGGATGAATAAGGAATAGGGTACACTTATATAGCAACAAAACTACACCTTGTGGTCTTGGACACCCAGAGATCAAGGATTCTGCTGGATTGGGAAGAAACTTGGAGACTCAGAAGTAGGGCAATTTTGTTACAAGTGGGGGATGGCAATACAAAATTCTTCCATAAATTTGCAAATGGAGTGATACATTTTGTTCCTGATCATTTGGTTGTCCCTATTGGCCTTCTGCAACATCTTCCCTAGGTGCAAATTGACTTTGTCAAGCCAAGTCTCTCTACCATCCTCAATTTCCTTCTCAATAGGAGACAAAGTGATTGGTGCCTCCTTTTCATTTTGTCATTTTACCTTGAGAAGTTCCAGCTCCATGAAGACATGCTTGTCACTCAACTACTTGTTCTCTTGTTCCAAATATGTGATGACATACTTGGCTCTCTCCAAATTTTCCATCAATGCTTGGACTTGAGCCTCCTTTTCCCGTGTGATGATGTCCTTTATTGTTTCTTTATGTTGAGCCTCTAAGTTAATTGTTTGAGTATAATGCTGCTCCAGCTCATCTGGCTCTGTCAAATCAAAGTCTCTCTCTTCCTCCTCATCATAAAAACTTTCCTCCGACATCTTTTCTTTCCCTTTGTGTAGCTGCTGCACCTGTACCCGTTGTGTTGATGAAAAAGGCAAAGCCCCTTCCACATCCTATGGAGCTAGCATTTGCCTATGAGTTGATGAAGAAGGAAAGGTCCCTTCCACATCCTGTGCAGCAAACTCTTGCCTATCAGCTGCAAAAAATCTCCTTGTGCCCCTCTGATATGTCATGTAGGTCTCGGGCACCTCAATAGCTCTAGTCTCTTTGGCCTTATCATTTGTTTTCACCTGAGCACTGCTAGAAGGTCCCCCTGATTCTTGAGAAACTAGTGGAGAAATTTGAGGACCCCTGAAGATGTCATGAGCAATAAATGTCTCCCAAGAGATGTTGAGGAGGCTAAGATGATGAAGCACAATCATATTGATTAGGGAATAATGATAGAGACTGCTCATCTGCTGAGGGTATGGCTTTTTCTACACAAAATGGGCCATCTTCTCAATATTACTGAACAAGAAATAAGGGAGGTTTAACATCCTCACCCTGGTAAAATGCATGAGAAGCTTGATGTGATAGGTGTAAAGCCTAAAAAAACTACCCTCACAAGTAAAATATTGCATGATGATTTTCATCATGGGGGCAAACTTGTCCTCAAGGAATCCAAAAGCAAAAAGTCTTTTCGCCTCATTTATGTACCTAGGTTTGTTATAAGGCTCATAATAATGTTCATTCAGGTCCTGTGCCTTGTAACATTTCTCCCCTACATCCGGAATCCTAGTTGCATCTGCAATAATGGAGGGTGAGACTTTGAATGTCACCCCAACAAGAGTCACCCTGTTGTCCTGAAGATGGGCTACAAAAATCTTGGTGAGATCAGGATGGTGTTGAATTCTCTCTACCTGCTCATAGAACTCATAGCACCCAAGATGTCTGAAACAAGTGACAACTAACTAAGATGCCTACAATTCTTTGAGGTTTGATGGCTCTTCCCTAATGATTCTACCTCCCTAGTGTGGTTTTCTCTGATGTCGAGGTCTATCTGTCGAACTTTCACTTCCTATGTTTTCCTCCTCCTCATAGTCTTGGTCCTCTCTGTCGATGTTTGCAGGGTTTGAGGCTATACACTTCAATAAAAAGGATAAATGGAATGAGTAAGAGTGATTTTAGAGTGAGGGAATGGGAGATGACCTTGTGAGGTATTTTGGTAGGTTATAAAATGAAGGGAAGGGTATGAATTATGAAAGTGAGGGAGAGGGGTTTGAGCCCTTTTTGAAATATAATTTGTGGGATGAAGGATGAGGGGGTATAGATGTTATGGAGTGATGTAGGGAAGGGGTTTAGGGTTTAATGATAGGTGGTGGGAAAAATAGAGGGGATTAGGGTTTCTAGAATGTCATGGAGGGAGAAACTAGGGTTTAACATGGTAAATTCCTTCAAACCCTGCAATTGCAACTTTAATGATGAGTTAGAGGGAGTGAACTTACTCGTTTGAGATATGAGAAGGTTGTTTGGAGGTTTTTATGAAGTTTGGAGGCTTTCTTCTCAACGCGCAACACTAACCATAGACACGCAACACCACCTCTCAACACGCAGCATAGTGTAAATTTGCACTATTGAAACCTCCAGACGCGTAGCGCCAAGCCCAGATGTGTAACACCACCCTCTGTATGTGCAAATCCAAATATTTTGCCTAAAACATGTAGTGCCAGATTGTAAAAGCATAGCGCCACTTCACCACTGATACAAATGCACAACTCAACCTCTAGAAGTGCAACACCACTTCTCCTTTGCCCAAAACTCACTCAACCTTTCCTCTTTTACTCACCTTTTGACTCTTTTTCCAAATGAGAATGATGAACTTGAAAATGAAATATGACACCTTATATAGGAGTAGATTTTGATTTTTCACTAGAGAAACCCACTTTCTGATGTTTCTTGACCTTTTTCAAAACTCTATTTTTAATGCTTATCCTTCTTTGTTTTCTTTTCAGGTGGATAATGCTCAACTTGAATTGATTTTTCAAGTGTTTCTTTGTCTTGCAGCAAGGAGAGATGCATTGGTGCAGTTGGGATCACTTATTACATAAAGTGACTTAAAATTACATAAGAAATACAAATAACTCAAAATACTCTGTTTTCACCTCAAAAACATGTTTTTTTTGAGGTGAGAATTACATTAGTTTAAAAGATAATTATATAATGACTATGAATTATTAGCCATCATGCTTGACTTATTTATCATCCTCATACCCTTGCTATCCTTTATTTATAGTTTTTAAATCATTCTCTTGACCTTGGAAACGAAACCCTAGCACCTAATGAAAGCATGATTGCAAATTGACCATGAAACCATAATTGAAGGCAACCTGAAGAAGGGTCAACAAGTATACTCTATGAGGGAAAAAATAGATTTTCTGAAGAGAAGACAACCATTAGTGGATCAATTTGACATGACCTAATGAAATGATGTAAACATTTCAGTATGGAACCCCTAAAATGGAAATGCAAAGAGAAAATTTGATCCCTGATAGAAGTATGCAAATACTGACACTAACAATTGTACCTGTACTGCCACCTATACCTTCACCTGTAACCGTACTTATACCTATACTACCACCTGTACTTGTACCTGCACCTATACCTGTACAAGCATCTTACTGCTACCTATGCACAATTTCCATATACCTGACATCCCGTTGACCTATGTGCAAGATCTTATCATGTAAGTCCGTCCCATAGGAGCTCATAACTGCCAAGTGATTTACATGTACCCGTATATGAGATAATTTTCCACCATGTTATATTTACCTCGCTGTTCTATTTACCTTTGATGTACCTAAACTCGAAATCAAACTCATTGATCATGGCCAACCATCTAGCCTGCTTGGCGTTCATATTCGGCTGGTCGAACAAATACCTCAATCCAATGTGATCACTTATAAGTAGAAATCCCCTACCAAGGAGATAGTGTCTCCACATTTTTAATGCATGTATGATTGATGCTAACTCCAAATCATGTGTCAGGTAGTTCTACTCGTGCTTTTTTAGTTTCTGCGACCCATAGCATACCACTTGTCCATCCTGCATAAGGACTCCGTCAAGCCCTCTCTTGCAAGCATCTGCGTATACCACAAACTCTTTTTCCAGATCTGCAATTTATAGCACTAGTACATGTGTCAACAACTGCTTAAGCTACTCAAAGATAACCTCACACTCCTCAGTCCATTCAAAATTCTTACCTTTCCTTTGCAATGATGTGATAGGATAAGCAATTTGTGAGAAGTTCCTGATGAACCTCCTATAGTATTCTACCAAACCCATGAAAGATCTCACCTCATCTACATTCTTAGGAGCTACCCACTCCATGATGGCTCTCGTATCCATTGTGTCCAACAATCTGCCATCTCTATTTAATCTATGAACACTGTGTGATCTACTACCATATGCCTCATTAGTTCTATCCTCCTGCTAATGGCTGATCTGAAGCGATCCCTATTGCTACAAATATGACAAGCTCTGAATTATGACTGCATTTACCTCTACTAACTTTTCTTGTGCCTGTATGATTTTGTCATTATTTGCCTTACAACTCCTTATTTATTCCTTTAAACTTCTCAGTGTCATTTCCAAATCAAAAGAGTTCCCCACACCATACTGCTCCTTATATTCATAGGGAGAGTCTTTGTAGTCAACCATCTTTCTATCCATTTGATATTTCTTCCTACAATGTATATCATGTCAGCTAAACCAAATCACAATAAACCAACGTACCTTAGTATAGTTCAGGGAGGATACCTTGTCTACAAGATCAACAAATCAACGTGATACATGTATAACATAATCATGAAAGCATATAGAAACATGAAACATAAGTATATGACCATGTAATCGTCATTCTAGATAGCGTCCAGTCATCAATGCATGATCTCAACAACAACACACCACGAGCTCATGCATGAAAACCACAATAATTATGTCACTATAAACTTGACCACATGCAAACATGAACATGTGTAAACAATGCATAACCATCCACACATACACGTAAACACGTATGATCAAGCATAAATGAACAATACTTGAAATAAAACCTACAAGAATGATACATGCAACCAAGAATACAAGAATGTAACCAAACCTGTAAAAATATAACCAAGCATACTACAATGATACATGTAGGTGAAATCGGAATGTAACCAATCATACACTCACAATGATGCATTCCACAATAACATCTCAAATTTCACATTACGACATCACTACAACCATGAACAATGTGATGCAAATGCAACAAACACATGGAATGCGAGGGTGAGACACACACATGCAATTGATATGTATACATGACCAACACATAGCCCATCAAGTCTGAGGGGTGAACCATGTTTTGATACCCCGGTGTAACACCCTCCTCCCACATCTACCCAAGCAACCATCCAGTAGGGGTAAACATGCGACGAGAGGCCACTATGATATGGTTTGACCTCCTAAGTCATGTTAAGGAAGTGGAACTGACAGAAACACACCATATAGACATTAATTATCAACTACAGGACCCTCAAGAACCAATTCAATACTTTAGACAAGTTCCCTTGGGGTCCCAATGAGCTTTTGGACAATTTAAGGCTTAGTCGCTCCCATGCTATAGGCATGAGTGCAACCAACAACCTAAAATCTCTCTCATAGGCTTGCTTGCCAGCGACAAAATACCAGAATTGTCAGTGCTATGCCAGTGACTCTGGATTTGAACCACTTTTTCAGGCTTAAAGCACAGGTCACTACCCAAAATTGAATAATCTCTTCAAATCAATAAAATAACATGGAAATGACTGTAATAAAACAAATACTTGTTTAAGACCTCAATTAGACCCCTACTAACCATGTCATGCATTTCATCAAATTATTGCAAATGTGTAATCTACAAGTGTAATTAAAAGTTCTGAGCATAGGGGTCTCATACTTACTTGAGAATTGCTAAGAACCATTTATGCCTCAACACATCAACTGCCATTCCATCCATTAGGTCATAGATGCATTGATCATTCAATTACAAGTAAAAACATGAGGAAATCCATACATGGCTGATGTCATAAAACAAATATATAACCAGTATAATAGGGAGAGAAATACTCATGAAAGTACAACCATATAGACCATATACAATCCATCAAAATGCTCATATAAATACAAGGATAAATAACCTTTCATTAATGATGTCTAAATCCAAACTCGGGATGGGACTTCCATGTTCCACCCGATTGTAGAATGGTTGAGCCAAATCTCTCTTCAACCATTCACCCCCATGCCATATTCCAAACATGAAAGTGGGATCTCATAAAACACATCAATAAAAAATATCCAGGGCTTCCAGAGGCCATCCACCTCAACCCATCAAACAATGTTTCCACCTCATGGCCAGAAATCACAAAACCATCATTAGATCGATCTCTATCCAAGTATTCTGGGGCTCCAGAGCATTTTTCCAACCAAGGCTCTAGGACTAGTAACTCAACCCACAGCGTTTACTAGGCTCCAGAGAGTTTGTCCAACTAAGGCTCTAGGACTAGTAACTCAACCCATGAAGGGCTCCAGAGTGTTTATCCAACTAAGGCTCTAAGACTTGTAACTCAACCCAAGTTGATACAGGTCTCCAGAACATTTGTACAACCAAGAATCCAGGACTAGTAACTCAACCTAAGCTAAGGAAACATGAGAACCAACCAAAAACACAAAAATGAAAATAAACCCACAATCACCATGGTTATCCAGGAAATGGAAACACTAGGCAATCCACTATCAATCCCAACCATCCTCCATGCCAATGACATATCACAACCAAAAATCCACATGCATATGCTATGCATGCCAAAATAGTGAAGGAAACATACATGCAACTCAGCACCTGCAAGAAAATTTGATGTAGCTGCTAATCCTGATGCCTTCTTGCACTTTCTTGCTCTTCCTTTTCCTTATTGCTCCAAGAATCTAAGTATTCCACACCCACCAAGAGTGCTCCAAGAAATCTCTAAATCTCCAAGAGTATGAGAGAGAGAGAGAATAATGAGAGAGCTCCAAAACTGAACTGATAAAAGGTTATCAACTAATCCTCATAAGCCTTTTATGGAGGAGGCCTCTATTTTTTTATTTTTCCATTATTTTCCTTCAATTTCCTCCTCACATGCAATCTGTGACCTTTCACCTCCCTTTTCTCCTAATTTCCACCATTTTCATAAATAAATGTGCCAAAATGCCATTTTTCCTTTCCAAAGTCATAGGCATTTCCTTTGCCAATTTCCTTAGCCATAAACAATCACAAGTGATCCCCATCACTAGGATTCTACCCAACATTCAACTTGGCATAAGTGTCCCATCGATCGTGGTTATTGTTTTTAACTTTTATTACATGGAATTTTCACCAAGGGTATTACAAGGATCCATCTTTTGACCAAATAACCCAACAAGGGTCTTCCTCATCCAGATAGCCTTACAAGCTACTTGACTAGCAACAATGTACTTTGCTTTTGCTAAATTGAGTGCAACTGATCTCTGCTTCTTGTTGTACCAAGAAACTGTTGCTGACCCAATACTAAGATTCCCCCAAATGTGCTCCTTCTATCAGATGGACTCCCTACCCAATTTGCATCTGTGAAGCCTTGAAGCTTCACTCCCTTTGTTCGCATGTACCAAAGAACAAACTAAGTGGTGCCTTTGAGGTATTGTTGAAGACCAAAATTGTTCCTTTTTGACACCTTCCCTAAACTTAATTCACTCCATTCTCTTCCTGTTTGACCATAATAATCTCAATAAGGTGTCAGCTTATAAGGTTAGTGGAAAAAACAGGTACCTAATCATCTTTTACTCATAGTTTCATTGTTTCCTTATTATTTGATTTAATATTTGCATAAGCTGCCAAATTGCATCAATTTTGTATCTAATGATCGATTATACAACTTACTTGAAGAATTTGTAGTTTTCTAAACACTAGTTGAGGAACAAATGTATGGATAGGTAGATGACAACCGGCATGACAATATCTACCTATCTCCATGATCCAGCAAGATGATAAGGATGTCATATAAGTAGGTCAGTGTGGAAGTCAACCCAACAAAAAAGGAGCCAAAGACAAATCAGGCGAGCAGGGTAAGGATGAAGCTGATATTTGCCTCATGATTTGCTTCTCTGATAGAAAATCATGTAGAATCACTATTTCATTTATCTTATGTTATTTTTAGAGTTTCTTTCGAGTATGATGGGCTTAGAAATATCCAAAAAAATTTATTGAAGGAGGTTATAAAACCTACTTCTTGGCACAATGATGGAAGAATAGTTATTATTTTTTGAAATACTCTTTTCAATTTTTAAAGTGAGCTTGTTATTCCTATGTGCACTATGTTTAAATGTGTGTTTAATCTCTCTTCATTGCTACATACCTACAAATCGCAGGAAGGCCCCCTAGGAGCTATAAGGTTTCATTTTATTTTTAGTAAATATTTCAATTTTGTATTTTAGTTATGTAGCATTAGATTATCATAGCTAATCTTTCAATTTTGACTTCCAATGAATGCTTGTGATTGTGAGGATAGAATTTGTAACAAAGTTTGTTGAATATTTCTTTCATAGATCAAATCATTTCTTGTGTGAAGGATGAAGAAAATAAATCAAAAGGGATCTATTATGCACATGTAAATTTTAGAGTAGAATCATTTAATTTTGAATTGGAATTAGAAGTATAATTATTTCAAGGCTTTGTCAGTGTGATTTAGATTTTCTAGTGTGATATTTTAATTATGCACCTAAGATTTAGTTTCATTTCTTTCAATGGGAAGTAGATCTATATTTGTTGGTGTGATATTTATTTCTACAATTTTAGAATAACTTTGTTTTTTGTGAGCATAAAGAGAATTTGGATTTGATTTTGCTGTTTACTTCCATAGTTCAATTTAGTTTTATTTCTGTCAGTGTGATATTTTCCTTTCTTGCAAGAGTGACAAATTCTTAGATTAATTAATATGCATGAAAACATCCTAATTCAGTTTGAAAATTTACTCACATAGTAAAGAATCCTAGCACAACTGGTGGACATACACTTCATTGGTTTACAAGCCTTGGTCGATAATTTATGTAGTAATTTAAGCTCAATTAAATTTCCAAACATTTTGGCACAGTTGCCGGGGAAGTGTATATAGGATTCAATTTTTTTTTAGGAGTATTTTCATTAAAAAATAAAAATGATAAAAACATATTTATGCATAGGGAAATATATTCTAGGGGTAGGTGTAGATGTAGGAGTTCCATTCCAACATCGCCACTCACCCCACCACGACCTTGTAGTGCCACACCATCCACCGAAACTCGTATTCCATCATTTGCAGGTAAACTTAGACTTCTTAAGATACAAAGATCTTAAATCCAACCGAAAGATTCATCAACTTCTTCTATTGAAGATGTAGTAGACGAACCTGCATCCCCAACAAAAGGAGTAATATTTTTATCTTCAACTGGAGAACCAATTCTAGGAAAAGAATTGGAAGTCCCTAGTGAAGAGGAAGAGGAAACTTATTCCATTGATACAAGAACCAAAAGAGGAGCTAGAAAACGCAATTGAAGAACCCTATATTAGCTCTAAGGAATCTACAATTGCAGGGGAAGGAGAAGGAGAAGTACATAAAGTGAATGGTGAATTTAGGATCGAATGTAGAAGAGGTAATGAAGGAGGAGGTAGAGGGGGAAATAAAGGTGGAGGTGGAGGAAGAGGTGGTAGAGGAGAGCCATAAACTTTTGGGTTTCCCACCTTAGATGAAGATACCATTTTTACAATGAAGAATATCTCACCCTCCATCGTCCCTAATTTCCATGGAGTAAGACATGAGGATCCTAAAACTTTTCTTTTTGAGTTTGAATTCTTGTGTAGATCTAATGACTATTTGCTTGATTCTCAAAAAATCAAATTGTTTTCAGCCACTCTTAAATATGGAGCACTTAAATTGTTTATGGGATTAGGAACACATACCATAAGAACATGGGAAGAAATGAAAAATGTGTTCTTAGATAAATACAAAGACTATTGTATGCCTCAATTAAAACTTTCCAATCTTCAATACACACCAACATTACTACAGTTAGTAGATAGATCTGTTATCAAACCAGATGATGTATTAGAATATGTATCCATCTCCTTAGATTCTTGGGAATATCCTATTGATTTTATGGTTTTGACTCCGAAGAATAATTTAGGACATCCATTGATTCTAGGCAGACCATGGTTAGCTATAGCTGATGCTTTTATAAGTTGTAGATCTAGTGATATGTTTATCTCCGATGGAAGCTCTACTAAGAAATTCACTCTATATCCTCCTGCAAAAACAACAATATAAGTAGAAAGTGAAGTTTGGATAGAGGATGATAATGAAGATTTTGATATATTACAACCAATATTTTCTACTTTCACAAATAGTGAGGAAGATGAAATTTTAAATCTAATGAATAATAATGATTCTTCCTCATATTATGAACAAGACCAAAATTTCTAAGAACAATACAATGTTGAATATATATCATCATATCAAATGGATTTACATTCTATGGAAAAATTTGGCAATTCTTTAATAGAAATCTTTGTAGGGAAAACTTTGAATATTAATCATAATTTAGAAGAATCCCAAAAGAAAGAATTGACAAAGATGTTACAAGAACATTCTTTTGCTTTAGCATGTGAATGCACTGATATGAAAGGAATTGATCCTAATACTTGTATGCATCATATCTATATTGAATAAAATGTCAGACCAATTAGACAACCCCAGAGGAGGATGGATCCGAATTTAAGGGAAATTGTTAAAGAGGAGTTACAAAAGTTGTTGAATGTGAATTTCCTTTACCCAATATCAGATAGTCAGTGGGTATCACCATTAGTGATTGTTCCAAAGAAAAATGGAAAATGGAGAGTATGCATTGGTTATAGGGAATTGAATAAATCTACCTTGAAATATCACTTTTTGCTTCCCTTTATAGATCAAGTCCTTGATACATTGGTTGGGAAAAAGTATTTTTCATTCTTGGATGCTTTTAGTGGATATAACCAAATTCAAGTAGCTCCAAAATATCAGGGCAAAATAACTTTTACCTTTGCATGGGGAACCTATGCTTACAGGGTACTTCCTTTTGGATTATGTAATGCACCCGCAACATTCCAAAGGGTGGTTTTAAGCATTTTTTCTTATCTAATTCATGATTGTGTGGAAGTTTACATGGATGATTTTACTATCTATGGTAATTATTTTGAGGAATCTCTTGAAAATTTAGAAAAAGTTCTCATTAGATGTAAAGAAACAAATCTCTCACTAAGCCACAAAAAGTGTTTTATGATGCTCACTGAGGGAATTGTTTTAGGCCACCACATTTCAAGAGATGGAATTAAAGTGGATGCATCAAAAGTAGAAGACATTTCCAAATTATTAGTTCCTTCTTGTTAAAGAGATGTTAGGATTTTTCTTGTTTTTACTCGTTTATTACAAAAGATTCATAAAAAACTTCACAAACATAGTCTCTCCACTTTTCAAATTACTTACAAAAGACTTTGAATTCATTTGGAATTCTGATTGCCAAAAAGATTTTGAAACATTGAAAGAAAATGTTTCTGAAGCACCCATATTAAGAGGACCAAATTGGAGTCTTCCTTTTCATATTTCAATTGATGCTTTAGATACATATTTATGAGTTGTATTGGGACAAAAATATTTGACTCCTTATGCCATTTATTACACAAGTAAAAATTTGATTCCTATTGAGTTAAATTGTATTATAATAGAAAAGGAATTTTTAGCTATTGTAAATGCCATTAATAAGTTTTTACATTGATCTAGGTGGCTCTAGAGACACACATATGACAAAGAGGACTCGAGAAAGCTCAAAAAAAAAAAAAAATTGGATTATGCTCGAACTAGGACCAGAGCGTAGATCTCATCGTCCTGATTGTAGCAGTGTGAATGGTTCGTCAATCTGAGTCCGTATGAGGAAGTTAGGAGCAGCCAAAGTTGGGTTGACTTTTTGTTGACTGGGCAGGCTTAAGGATGCCACAACTTGGACAAAACCCGGCCACTAGATTCTAGCCAACTCCAGCCAGATTCAAAGCGAAATTGTGGGCTAGTTAAAAAGACTCCTATGGCTTAAAAATGAAGTTTAAAAAAAAAAATGCATATTGTTTTTTTTAAACGAAAAATATATAAAAAAAGGGTGGCGGGGCACCAACCCCACCACCCCAACTCTCACAACAAAAGTTTAATAAATTTGGTGGAGGGGCGGGCCATGACGCCAGGCCCTTCCCACGGAATTGTCATCACAGGGGTGGGCGGCCTTGACCCCGCCACCCCACACCACGAAACTCCCAAACAAACCTTACGTATATGTAGTGGGTGGTGGGCCAGCCCTTGGGGCACAGACCCAACCACACTCCAAAGAAAATGCGAACATGCAATGCATGGAGCTAGTGGGTACGGTGGGTGGGTCCGACCCAACCCATAAATTAATTAAAGAGTTTTGTTTAAATTTAACAAATTCGGTGTATAAAAAAAGGAGGAGGAGGGGTTTGACCGCCCGACCTCCTCCCTATTAAATAGATCTCCAACCAACGTGCCATAATAAATTTATTGGGAATTCTGTCACCCATTTTATACTTAAACACAATTTGTTAATGCGCCCAGAGGAGGGAGGTAGGGCAGACAGTTCGAGGCAGCATTTTGTAGGAGGGCCAAATTTTCACTTTGTTAGATTTTGACAAATTTTATATGGTTTCAACACTTCTCAATGCCACGAACGCAATGGAACTGTCCATTTCTCCATCAGAGTTCTCCATTTTTTGGGCCATTTTTTAGTATGCTAGTAGAACCATGACTGCTGCAGAAATAAGGAGCGGAACCATGATCCTTGAAATTTTCCCAAGGAGGTAATTTTTCTCCATGTTGGAATATAGTCAAGTTTACAGTCATTTTTCATGGTTTTCCATAGGGATCGCAATGGAAAGGTAAGATTCGCCTTTTGAGTTGTAGATGTCCATTCCACCCATGGAGCAAAATCTTTAAGGAATCTAGGGGGAACCTAAAAGATTCCTTGAGCCCCAGATTCTCAATTTCTCGGAATTTGGAAATTTGACAATTGATTTTGCACTATTCGATGCCACAAATCTCATTGTGTGTTCATATTTGTTATTTTCTCATTTTATTTTCTAGCCACATTTCTAAGTGGAATGCAGGTGTTAGCATTCATGTGCGAGCAACCATTCCCATGCGATTGATGCCATGAGATTGATGGCACGAACAACTTCAGCAGTTTGACATTCGCTTCTTCAGATGGCCCATGGATGTGAGTTATATGCAGTGTTCATGTACTTCTTTTTGCTATGCATTTTGTTGCACAGATCCCTGTTTGATGCTTGACGTGGAATCTTGTTTCTTACTTATTTACATGATTTTTTGCTTGATGTGTTCCAGAATCATTTGTGGGATGTACTTGTTGTCATGATTCGTCATGTTTTATCTGAGATCCCTTTATATTTTTGTTGATGGGATTCTCATGTTGTCACCATGTATGTTTTCATTGAGATCCATTTTATGCCATGTTGGCGGGATGCTCATCATCATCATGCATGAGTTTGTGTCATACTGATAGGAGTCCTTTTTCACTGAGAGTTCCTGTAGCGGAACATCTCTTGGAGCCACTCCTACGTGAGGGAATTTTCCTTGTATGATAGTGACATCACCTCTTATGTACATCATCACTATTGATAGCACTTAATGCAACGGCCTACACCACCTTGACATCGGGGCCTGGAGACGTAGTCCCTCCTGGACGAACTCCATTATCAACGACTTATGTTTTCATGTGCTGATGATTGTCATATTCCTCTTATTTACAACATGCACATGTATTCATTTATGTTCTTTTAAAAATTAAATTTAACACATCACAAAAGTAAAAGGTCTTGGAAGGGTCCTTTGTCACACTCGGACTTGGATCAGACACACTATCACTGGTTATGAAAATTTTGTTCACATAGATCACTCTGCAATTAGATATTTTATGAATAAATAAATTTACTAATGACAGAGTTACAAGATGGTTAATGTTATTAAAATAATTCAATATTACTATTTTGTATAGGCCTAGAAAGGAGAATACAGTTGTTGATTTTCTATCTAGAATCCAAAATGATAATAAGGATGTTCTTGTAAAAGATAATTGTCATGATGAATATATTTTTACAATATCTATTAAATCTCCTTGGCTTGCAAATATTGCTAACTATTTGGCTACAGGAAAGTTACCATCATAATTGTCTCCTCGAGAGAAAAGGAAAGTTATTCAAACTAGTGCATCTTATTCATGGATAAAAGGAGAAATGTACAAAACATAGTCTAATTTAATCATTCAAAGATGTGTTAGAGAAGATGAAGTACCATAAACATTAAAGGTTTGTCACGATGAACCATGTGGAGGACACTTTGCTGATAAAAGGAATTCCTATAAAATCCTTCTCTTAGGATATTATTGGCCTTCTCTTTTTAAATATGACAAAGAATATGTTAAGAGATGTGATAGTTGTCAGTGAATGGGAAAGAATGTTCCTTAAGATGAGATGCCTCTATAACCTTAGGTACTTATTAAAACCTTTGAAAAGTGGGCTCTGGATTTTGTTGGTCCAATCAATCCACCATAAAGGAAAAAAAGTTACATGCTTGTTTGTACAGATTATGTCACAAAATGGGTAGAAGCTAAAGCACTTCCTTTTGCTACTGAAATTGTTGTAGTTTCATTTCTTTTTGAGAATATTTTCACTCATTTTGGTGTCCCAAAGGAAATTGTGACAAATCAAAGTACTCAATTTACATCCAAGTTGGTGCAAAAAATAATGGATGAATACAAGATCAAACATCAAAAGTATACTCCATACCATCCATAAGAAAACAAACAATTTCAAGTTACTAATAAAGTACTTGAAGTAATTCTTATCGACTGTATATCTGCATAGAAGGGATTGGGAAAAAAAGCTTCTAGAAGATTTATGGGAATATTGTACTACATGGAGAAACACAATGGGACATACTCCTTATGAACTTGTTTATGGGAAGCAAGTCATGTTTCCTATTGAGTTCCAAATAAAGACCTTCAAAATAATAGTCAAATTGGGCCTTGATCTATCAAAAGCCCAAAAATAAAGAATGGAGCAATTGAATGAACTTGATAAGATACGACAATATGTTATTCATAGAACCAACATAGTTCAACATCAAAGATCCTGATGACATGATAATTTTATCAAAGATAGGAAGTTCTATCCAGGTGATTGGGCATTGATTTTAATTCTAAATTTAAAGATTTTCAGGAAAATTTCAAACTCATTGGCTTGAGTCACTAAAGCTGGTCTTGCTTAGAGGAGTAAGGGAGTACCTTCTAGATACCTTAAATATGATAGTAGGAGGATATGTCTACCAATTACCCTATAAGGATATTAAGACTATCTTTAGAAACCATTCTAGGGCAGCTGGGAAAAAGGGTAGGGGTAGTCAACCTATGGCTAGCACATCATCCTCCAACTTATCCATCAAGGGTGAAATTGATAATATGCTGGAAGATTTCAAGAGTGACATGATGCAATCCCTTGCCCTGAAATTGGACACCATGAACATCAAAATGAAGCAAGAGAAAGTAGAGAGAGTCTTGGCCATTTTTTGTCCTAGATGCACTAAGAGGTATCCTAGGAATGAATTTCCATTAAATTACATTCATATTTGCTTATTCTGTGAAGAAAACCACTCCATAAACAAGTTCCCTTCTTTACTTGGGCTCAAAGCTGTGTATCAAGGATTTGAAGGGGTCACTGAGCAACTTTGCTACATCAACCAATCGAGACCTCCTGGGCCTAGACCATACTAACAAGGTATGCAAGGGCCATCCCATGCATACTACAACCCCAACCAAGCCACAACTATACCTTATTGGGGACCCCCTACTCATCCTACCTGGTCTACACCACCTCCTTGGTCCTATACATCTCAATATCAATCTCAGCTAGCCAGCCAGTCATTCCAACCTTATGGTTAGCCACAACATCAGTGGGAGGCCCCACCCCAGGGTTGGAGGCCCCAATTCAATAATGTTCCAACCCTATTGCCTCCACCACCTGCACAAACACAACTCCTACACTCTACTCCATCCAAGAAACCTTAGATGCATGCCCAACCAAATATGAATCCAAACAATAAGCAGGCTCAACAAGCATACAATGGAGAGGCATCATACCCAGCTTATGTTGTAGAAATCTAGGAGATTAACATAAGATCTGGGAGAATTCTCCTGATAACCAACCTCCCTCTCCACATAGGGAGGTTGAGGAAGAAAGAGAGGAAAGAAACCTAAAAGTAAATCCACCCTTCCCTTAAAGATTAGCCCAACCACTCAAGTCTACCCTAGAAGAAACTAAACTTCTGGGAGAATTGAAGAATTTATGTGTAAAGATCCCCCTTCTCTAGGAAATCAAAGATGTGCCTATTTATAATAAATTGATTAAGGAGAAGTGCTTCAAGCATCCAGGAAGAAGAAAAAGGGATGCCCCTACCATTAATGTCATTAGGCAGTTGTCTGACTTAATGCTAGGGCAAATAATATGTCCAAACTATTTGGACCCTGGAAGCCCTATAGTAGATGTACACATCAATGGCGCCATTGTCCCACACACTTTGATTGATTTTGGGGCTTCCATTAATGTTATGACTAAGGAAACCATGCTCAAACTCAACCTCCAAGGGTTACTCAGAAAGACCACAACAGTGTTGCAACTTGCAAACTGTTCCACAGTCACCTTGAGGGAATTGTGGAGGATGTGATGGTCTCCATTGATTCTTGGGAATACCCTGCATATTTCCTAGTTCTCCAGCCTAAGGCTAAGCTTACTGGTTACCCTCTCATCCTTGGGAGGCCATGGCTAGCCACGGTTGATGCTTACATTAGCTGGAGAGCTGGGAATATGACCATCCAGAATGGGCATATGTCCAAACAATTATTCCTATACCCTCCTGCTTAACCTTCGCTAGAACATGATTTACCTTTATGGTTAGAGGAGGAGGAAGAAGATGAGGGTTACTTTGCCCAAATTTATACTTTGGAAGCAATCATAGGAGGAGGAAAACAAGATGAGAATGATTTAATTGAACACCTTCTCCAAAATCCAACTCCTAATTCCCTGCCATTAGAAGAAGAAGTAAGGGAAACCTTGAACAAACATCCAATTGATTTATGCATGGCAAATTCCAACCCACTCCATGTCAAAACCGTAGAATTTTGCCCAGAGAAATATTTTCAAATTAATCCATCTCTTTCTGCTTTGGAAGAGGAAAGGCTATGCAACCTGCTAAGGGAGAACCTAGAAGCCTTCGCTTGGAGATATAAGGAAATGAAAGGAATACACCCCTCAGTGTGTACTCACCACATCTACATCCAAGAAGGTTGAAAGCCAGTCAAGCAACCACAAAGGAGGATGAATCCAACTCTTAAAGAGATAGTCAAAGAAGAACTGCAAAAACTGCTAAATGCAGGATTTATTTACCCTATATCAGAGAGTGAGTGGGTTTCTCCTTTAATATTAGTACCCAAGAAAAATGGTAAGTGGAGGATTTGTGTGGATTATAGGGAATTGAACAGAGCCACCAAGAAGGATCATTTTCCCCTACCCTTCATTGACCAAGTGCTAGATGGCCTGACAGAGAAGAAATTCTTTTCTTTCCTAGATGGATTCAGTGGGTCTAACCAAATCCAAATCTACCCAGAAGACTAGGACAAGACCACATTCACCTATCCTTAGGGTACTTTTCCCTATAGGGTCCTTCCTTTCAGCATATGCAATGCTCCTGCCACTTTCCAGAGAGCAGTTTTGAGTATCTTTGCTGAATTAGTACATAATGCTGTGGAAATCTATATGGATGACTTTACACCTTACGACTGTGATTTTCAAGAGGCCCTAACTAACCTACACAAAGTATTACACAAGTGCATTGAAATGAACATGTCTCCCAGTCCAGAAAAATGTGAATTCTTAATGACTAAAGGGATTGTGCTAGGTCATTTCATATCTCAACAAGGACTATAGGTGGACCCAAACAAAATAGCCATCATCCAAAGGGTCCCACCTCCACAAAATCAGAGAGATGTTAGGAGTTTCTTAGGGTTAGCTGGATACTATAGAAGGTTCATAAAGGACTTCAACAAATTGGCCTCTCCTTTGTTCGGATTATTAGCCAGAGATTCTGAATTTATATGTTCAAAAAGTTGTCAAGATGCCCTAGACATTCTAAAGGGTAAATTAGTCACTGCACCAATCCTAGAGGCCCGAATTGGGCCCTCCCTTTTCATATCTGTGCTGATGCCTCACATAAAGCCATAGGCGCAGCCTTAGGTCAGGTAGAGGATAAATTGCCTTATGCCATCTATTTTACCAGTAAAAACATGTCAAAAGCTGAATTAAATTATACTGTGACCAAAAAAGAACTCCTGGCTATTGTGCATTCACTGAACAAGTTTAGGCATTATATTACCGGCTATCTAACATTTGTGCATACTAATCATATTGCAATTAAATATTTAATGAACAAACCAGATGTAAATGCTAGAATCATAAGATGGTTATTTTTATTGCAGCAGTTTGATCTAACTATTGTTGATAAGCCTGGTAAGGAGAATGTTGTTGTTGACTTTCTATCTAGGATGAATCTGCCTACAGGTGAAGAAGGAATGGTGGATGATCAGTTACCAGATGAGCATTTTTTTGCTATCTCAGTACTCTCCCCATTATTTTTTGATATAGCAAACTATCTGGTATCATCACAGTTCCCACCAAACTTGCCCTCCAAATAAAAGAGTAAGATATTCAGGATGAGTGCCCCCTTCACCTGGATTGGGGTCAATCTATTCAAAATTGGCCCAGATCAAATCTTAAGAAGGTGTGTATGGGAAGAGGAAGTCTTTAACATCCTTCTGACCTATCATGATGGGCCTTGTGGAGGTCATTTTGCAGCAAAGAGGACAACATTCAAAGTGTTGCAAGTAGGCTATTATTGGCCTACTCTTCATCATGATGTAAAGAAGTACATTAGTTAGTGTGATCGGTGCCAGAGGATGGGAAAGCCTACTCCAAGAGATGAAATGCCCCTACAACCTCAAGTGATTTTCGAGCCATTTGACAAGTGGGGCATGGACTTCATTGGGCCTATCAACTCTCCTTCAAAGAAAAAACAACACATCATTGTGTGCACTGATTATTTGACTAAATGGACTGAAACCAAGGCAATCAAGGAAGCAACAGAAGAAAAGGTGGCTGAGTTCCTAAGGGAGAATATATTATACAAATTTGGGTACCCTAGAGAGCTAGTCACAGATCAAGGCAACCAATTTACCTCCAATAGAATTGAAAAACTGCTTAGCCACCACAAAATAAAGCATAGGACCTCCACTCCTTATCATCCACAAGATAATGGGCAAGTGGAGGTGACCAATAGGGCAATGGAGAACATCTCAACAAAGGTAGTGAGCAGCAGTAGGAAGGACTGGGCAGAAAGACTAGTTGAGGCCACCTGGGCCTATAATACAACATGGAAGACCACCACTAGATTTACACCCTATGAGCTAGTCTATGGTAAAAAGGATATGTTATCCATTGAATTTGAATATAACACATTGAGGATGGAAGCCCAAATATATTTAGATCTCAGTCATGCACATAAAGAAAGGTTATTGCATTTGAATGGCTGGATGAATTCAGAATGCAGGCCCTCCTACATACAGAGATAGTTTAGCTTTAGAGGAAGGTTTGGCATGACAAGCACATCAAAGAGAAGCAATTTCAAGAAGGAGACTGGGCATTGTTATGTGATTCTAGGTTTAAATATTTTAAGGGCAAGTTAAGAACAAGATGGCTTAGACCTTATGTGGTGGAAAAATGCTATGATAATGGTTTAGTGAAAATCACGACTATTGATGAAGAAGCCATGTCATTACTAGTTAATGGACACAGACTGAAAATGTACAAGAGGCCTTTATCAAGACAAGAGTTCATTGACAACATTAATAAGGCAGTGATGATGGTGGAGCAATTTCCATCTCCTCCCTCATCCAGTCACTGAAAAAGAAAAAAGAATAAGGATTCAGGTGAAAACCTCTATGAGGTGCCTGACTCCCATCTTTGGGTTGAAAGCCTCATGAGGTGGCCCAAGGATGAGAAAAATGAAAAGGATAAGAAGATCCCTGGGTGAAAACCTTCCTAAGGTGCCCAGGGTGGATATCTAGGGTGAAAACCTCTCTGAGGCAGCTTAGGTGTTTTGTTTAAATATATATATCTATATATATAAAAGAAAAAAAAGCATAACTGTTATGTGCAAGTGGGTGAGAAAGACAACTAAGGAGCAAAGAGAAAATCCAAAGGGAACCCTTCCTCACATATATTTCATCTCCTTCACTCCTTACCAATGCATATCTCCATCAACTCTATTTTTTTTTCACTTCATTGTTTCCATTCAGGCAAAGATTGTGTTTTCTAATAGAATCACCTCAACCATTACCATCATCCTTCCATCCACATACACTCCTACTCCCTCTGTCCATTCATTACAAAATCCTCACAACACTATCCAACAACATGATCAAGAATTATAAAGAAGACACTAAACATTTCCAAGTGGAAATCCAAGAGCTCCATAACAACAGAAGCATCAAATCCATGAGCTCCACGACAGTAGCAACATCAAGTCCAAGAGCTCCACAGCAGCAGCAACATCAAATCCAAGAGCTCCACAGCAACAACAACAACATCATATCTTCAGTCATAAACACCTGCGAAAGCTAATAAACTATCAGCAGACAGCAAAGGAGGAAGAAGAATGACCATCAGAAACACCTCTAATCTTTGACAACTACAGCATGACATCAAGACCATAGGTAAGTATCCTACTCACTCACTCATATGCATTATTTGATCAAAAGTTGTAAAGGTTAAGAGGTAGTTGGTTTATAAGTGAAAAGGTGGCAAAAAGGAAATTATTTAATAAGTCAAAAGAAAATGCAAGAGTCCATATATACAGTGTTGTTATGGCAACCATTTGAGAATGCTTGAAGAATTAAGTTTGGGGTAGAAACACAAGTTCACCAAAGACTCGACATACCTTATTTTTTGATGCAATCACTCATAGACTCCAACAACAAAGTAAAGGAAGGAAATTACCAGCAGTTGATTCACCATGGGTTGATGAGGATCCTCATTAAGGATGCTCTACAAAGCCTCAGGATCCCCATAACATGGTCAATATTCAGAAACTTACTAGCAGAAGATGAAATCAAAACCCTCACCTATGATGCTAGTCCTTCTGTCAGTAAGAAGGGGGAAAAACAAAATTAAGAAGATACAAATCTAGATGGGATGAGATGGGTGAAGAGGAAACTAATACAGAGGAACATGTTGAAAGAAGATAAGGAAGATGATGTTGAAACAAGAGGAGGAAATAAAGGAAGAAACTGATGGAGATGCGAAAGAACAACAAAAGGAAGAAGATAAGAAAAACAGAGAGGGCAGTTGCAGGAAACGGAAAACCAGCTAGCATGTATAGCTAGCCTCTCCTTAGAGGCCATCTAGTGTAGAATACTAGCTAAATCCTATGCTCTTTACCTCAGAGAACAATGGCTGCAACTTCACATTAATGCACTAGCACAAAGGAGCACCATGCCATTTCAGGAATTTAGAAAATTTATTGATCTTTGTGATCAACGTGCACTAAAGGATGGGGCTAAGATGGCTGAGTTTTACTTGCATAACATGGCCCTCATAGACATGAATAATTAGGATCCTAATGCAGAGCTAGGAGATCTACAATTAATGGCTTTGGCATCATGGATAAACCATGAGAAGTGAAGGACTGCAGAGATGAAATAATATTGGCTAAAGAGCAAAATGAACCTCTTTTCATCAGAGCTTGACAATCAAATCACATGGCCCTACTCAGAACCCATAATCTAATTGCAAATGATCCTCAGCTGGCATTTAGATATCTTGCTGCCCAAGGGCAAACCATTTCACATTTTGAGGATATATTTAAGCTTCTAATAGATGATAATATACATGCCTGCTAAAATAGAACACAATGCCACACAGCTTGAAGGTCAGAGAAAAGAAGAAGAGGAAATGAGGCAGTGGGAAGAGGAAGAAAGGAAAGCAGGCTTCTATGAGCAAGAAGAAGAGACTACAGTAGAAGTATGGGATGTTAGAGAGGCTACCAGAGCCACTAAGTTGCTCAGGGGATGAGCAACACTTTTAGTAGGGGGTGATGATGAGCCTCATTATTGAGTAATTATATGGGCCTCAATTGGCCTTAATTCACCTCCTAGCTTAGTCAAACCAACTATTCTCACAACTTATTACATACTTTTGATTATATTTTGTTTATGAAATGATTTAGAGTTGGATATTTGGCTTTGTGGTCTAATGTGCATATAATGCAGGAATAAAGGATAAAGGCAAGGAGAAATACAGGTATAAAGGATAAAAGCAAAGAACTATGGCAAAGACCTTGGTTAAGACTCGAATGGAACAAGGTAGAGGAATTATTGGAGGTTAATCCTCCTCATCTACTACCCTTCCATTCGATTATTCCTCCATCAGCTCGGAGTGAACAGCCACATCATGAAGACTAAAGAAGACAACCAAGCAAGTGAAAGGGACAGCAAGCATTTTTTTGTCGTTAGAGGCCAAGCCTCCCTAATGAGAAGGAATTTGTTAGAGATTTCAAAATGTATAAATAGAAAGGTTTATGACCTCACTAGGATTCAGACTTAATTTGTAAAACTTTGTTTTATTTCTGAACTCCGAAGACTTGTGAACTTGCTTTGTAATCCATGGTTTCTGTAATAAAGATGAGTTTTGTTTAAGCCAACTTTGAGTTAAACTTCGAGGGCTGAAGCTCTTGGGTTAGGGCCCGACCCAAGCAGCCACATATCCTCTTTACTATTCTGTTATATTCTATTATTATTAAGTAGTTTCATGGTTTGCTAATGCATTTCGTCAAGAAGTTTTAGTTCTGATTCATTCGGTTAAGCATTTTCTGGTTCTATTCATTTATTTGAATAGCCTCCTGTTTCTGTTCATCTATTTCAGTAGTTTCATTTGCTATAGTTTATTGTCATTTGTGGTTTTTTAATGCAGGATAGATTAGAGGAAAAGATTACTATAAGGCTGTGTGCAGGTGTCTCGACCTCATCTCCCCCTTCTGGGACCATGAATTGAGGCAGAGACTTGCTATCAACCCCAAAAACATAGTTTTTGGTTCTCGCATAGGCTATGGAGTTCGTTATTTGAATACAGTTAGTTGTGTATATACCCTCACTGGTTTTCTATGTTATTCTTCTTTAAAACCGCCTCCAGCACATTCTCCCTCCGTCACTTCCTCACCATTTGATCATGAACAACCCTTCGTAATCATCGTCTGATTCACCATTTTCTTCAACTACCACCTCGCGTGGAGTCCACCATTCACTTTATGAACATTAAGTCCCCACCATCAATTTGCCTTGCCTAATCCGACAGCTGTTGCTTCACCCGATCACCAACTAGCTTGGCTGATCTCCATCGTTGATCAGCCCCACCTAATCTAATGGTTATCACGCCATATCGCGTGGATTTTTGTTCGACCGTTATCTGCTCGAGAGCATGCAAAATGGGTGGCTTCCCCATGCTATGTGTCCCACGGGGAGGCTAATCGCGTAAAATTTGAGAAAGCCACTTACAACTTTGAAGGAACATGATAAATAGCTTATCGCCCTCTAAACGCGCTCCACCATTTCTGAACATTCTTTTTCCCGCGATCTAATCTCCGCCATCCATTTGCTGACTAGCCTCCACCGTCCATCTTTGACCTCACTAGCGCGATTAAATCTCAACCACTCATCTCCTTTGTTCCCCTATCTATCCATCCACTCACCTAAATCCCTCGCGATAAGATCTTAATCGTCTATCATATTAGCAACCTTGTTCACCCATCTACCTACGTAACCTTCCACGATCAAATCTCCACCGTTCATTACCTTTCACCCGACTGATCCAATGGATCTTATGCACTGTTGCTTCCTCACACCCTCCTTTCACAAATTTTGACCTTCGATCACTTTTTCCACTTGAAACCCAATTTAGCCTAAGTTCCTTGTTACCCGTTAGCCGAGTTTTAATGTGTTTTACTTCTGCAACATAGATAATTAGCCTTATGTTAATGTTAAATTAGGAATTTTTCTTATCATAGTTGTTTGGTTGATTAAGTTAGGTTATGGTGCAAGTTTAGGCTTTCATGCTTTTTCTTCATTACTGCAACAGAAGTAGCTCTCTCTTAGAATAAGGTTTTCTCTCCTTCCATCAAAGAATTAAAGTTTCTTCTGACTCTATAAACATTGACAACAGGCAGGATCTTCACTTCTACTTGTGCATATAGCATTGTCACCTCCAAGTTTGTACGAACCCCAAGTTGATAAGTAAAGTTGGTATCCCTAGGAGTTGCAGCATTATTGTTGCAATACCTAGGCTCATAAAAATTCATTAAAATTTATCTGTATAACATCCCATTTATCCCGTATACTATCACATTTCCTTCGCATTATATCCCATTTCCTTCAACTCTGTTTTATTCCTCTTTGCTGGAAACACCTTAACTGCTACCTAAATTCTGTTCTCGTCCTTGCTACACTCCATAATCTTCTCAAAAAGGGAAATTAGGCATTGAAGCTTCCTCACCATGGGAGTTATTGTGCATTATGAGCCAAATCAGACCAAATTTCTTGAAGCCTATCCATAGGTGATGCAACAATTACAAAAGGCATGATGGTTACAGTTCTTTGAGAAGTTTGATGGACAAGGCAAGGAGGTCACAAAGTCATTTGCTCGAGCCTATGATGGGATAGAAGCAGAAATTGGAGATATCAAGTTGGTCTTGACAGTTTCATGCATGGCAAAGGCTACAAGATTGTCAAGAAATAGGGAAAGTTGGTTTAAAAATCGGAAAATCAAGGAGAAAGATTGGGAAACCCTCCTCAAAAACCCAGGTATGGACATGTCCATTTTTAAGAAGGGAATTCTAGTAACAACTTTAAAAAGTAACTGGAGAAATTTATTGTTAATCATTCAGAAGTTCATAACCTGTGAGGGTAGGTTTGGGAATATGTACTTTTATCATGCTCGATTGATGATGCATTTTATTATGGCAACGAAATCAATTTTCCATATTTCCTACGCTATAGTTTAAGAAAAATGGTTGCTAATATCCAAAGGAAAATACAGTCTATTGACAATGCTCTGTATCATCATGGGTTAGTAAAATTTTTAATTGAAGCCCATTTGAAGAGTAAAGGGGATAATTGGGAGGATTTTCTTGTTCGAAATCATTTTAAATAGGTTGAGCAAGATGAGTCCAATTCCAAGATAATAACAAGCCGCCAAAAACTCCCCTCAAACCCTAAGATTCAAAACTAAATACCCACACAAGAAATTCCACAAGATTAGAACACCAAAATATTATGATGATGAAACCCCTCTTGCAAATGTTATGGAGATCCTTAGAAAGAAAAAATCTGCCGATACACATGAAGGTCCATCAAAGGAAAGAACATAGCAAGAGAAAGCATACTCTCAATGCTGAAAAACCATCAAGAAGAAGTGCATGAATTATGTTCATTAAACAATCTCTAAGTTTTTTTGATTTGTAAGAAGAAGAAGCCAAAAAAATAACATCACCAATTGCAAGTCCAACAAGAAAGACCCCAGAAATCAACCTTATTCAACAATAAATCCATGACTATATATAATCTCTTGAGCATAAAGCACAAGGAAAAATTGTTCATTTATCCTCAAATTAAGAAGAAATTATGAGTGAAGAAGTTCATTTCAACCCTATAGAAGAATCCAAAATTGAAAATGTTCTTAAACAAGAAATTTATGAACTAGAAGTGTTAAACAAGTTTATGAAACAAGAACATGAAGCAATGAAGGTACATAATGAAATTCAAAGGACTCAAAATAATAATATTCTCTTACATCTTTTCCACTGGTACAAGAAAAACAAGAAGTTAAAGGCTAAATATAATTTTCTCAAAAGTAAAATCAGGGGTTTGCAATGCGGGATTTTAATGAAGAAACCAAGGATGGCAACCAGAACCAGAATCAAAAAAATAGAGAACATTGATTTGGATGTTCTTGCTCAAGCCTTGGAGGTAGCTTAGTTACAAAGTGGGTCACAAAATTTTGAAAGTTTATGCATGAGGAGATGCAATATATTCTGTGTGGGGGAATGTTGAAGGCCAAAATTGTTCCTTTTTGACAACTTCCCTAAACTTCCTTCACTCCATTCTCTTCCTTTGTAACCATAATGATCTCAATAAGGTGTCGACTTACAAGGTTATTGGAAAAAGTAGGTACCTAATCATCTTTTACTAATAGTTTCATTGTTTATTTATTATTTGATTTAATATTTTCATAAGCTATTGAATTGCATCAATTCTAAGCTAATTATCGTTTCTACATCTTACTTGAAGAATCTGTAGATTCTGAAACACCACTTGAGGAATGAAATGTATGGCTAGATAACTGAGAACCAACATAACGATATCCACCTATCTCTATGATTCAACAAGATGATAAGGATATTGTATAAGCAGGTCAACGTGGAAGTCAACCCATCAAAAAAGGAGCCAAAGACAAATCAGGCAAGTGAGGATATCGATGATAAGGATGAAGCTAATAGTTTTCCTCATGATTTGCTCCTATGATAGAAAATCATGAAGAATCACTATTTCATGTTATCTTATGTTATTTTTAGAGTTTCTATGGAATAAGATAGTCTTAGAAATCTCCAAACAGTTTATTGAAGGAGACTATAAAACCTGCCTCTCGGCACGACGATGAAATACTAGTTATTATTTTTGAAATACTCTTTGAAATTATTAAAGAGAACTTTTTATTCCTTCGTGTGTTGCATTTAAATGTGTGTTTAATATCTATTGATCTTTGCATACCTACAACTCACAGGAGGGCCCACTTGGGGCTATAAGGTTTCATTTTATTTTTAGTTAGTATTTCAGTTTTGTAGCATTAGATTGTCATAGATAATCTTTCAATTTTGATTTCTAGGGAATGCTTCTAACTGGGAGGATAGAATTTGTAACAGAGTTTGATGAATATTTCTTTCATAGATCTAATCATTTCGTTGTGTGAAGGATGAAGAAAATAAATCAAAAGGGATCTACTATTCACATGTAAATTAGAGTGGAATCATTTCATTTTGAATTGGAATTAGAAGTATAATTCTATCAAGGCTTTATCAGTGTGATTTAGATTTACCAGTGCGATATTTTACTTCTGCACTTAAGATTTAGTTTCATTTTTGTCAGTGATAAGTAGATCCAGATTTGTTGGTGTGATATTTATTTCCACAATTTTATATTAGCTTTCTTTTTTGCAAGCGTAAAGAGAGTTTGGATTTGATTTTGCTATTTACTTGTGCAGTTCAATTTAGTTTTATTTTTGTTAATGTGATATTTTCCTTTATTTCAAGAGTGACAATTTCTTAGATAAAACATGTGCATGAAAACATCCTAATTCAATTTGAAAAATTACTCATTTATTAAAGAATCCTAGCACAACTAGTGCACATACACTTCATTAGTTTACAAGCCTTGGTCGATAATTTATGCAGTAATTTACACTCAATTAAATTACCAAACAGGTATCTCAACACATGTTTAGTTTCCTTCCAATAGATTTTGGTTGGTTTAACCATGGCTTGACTAAGATGGTTAACTGCAAAACACATGTCCGGTCATGTGTTCACTAAAGACATAAATGAACCCACAATTTGTCTATAAATAGTAGGCTCCACTAATTCACTTTAAGTAGCATCTTCCTTCCTCTAATTTCCTACTAGGGGAGTCTCCATGGGTTTTTTTTATCTCCGTGTGGAACTTCTTTAGTATCTTGTTGGCATACTTGCCCTGAGAGACAAACAATTCCTCATCTCCTTGCCATAATTCCATACTAAGAAAGTAAAGCATGAGCCCCAGGTCCTTCTTCTCGAATTCTCTTGCAAGATCCTCTTTGTAATATTTAATCATCTTCTCATCAATTGTTGGAATCAAATCATCGACATATAATACTATAATAATAAATTTACCTTCAACCAAAATATGGTAAAGGTTCGTATCTGCTTCACTTTTGGTGAAGCCCAACTTGGTGAAATAATTGTTAATTATGGGGTACCAAGCACGAGTTGCTTGTTTTAGTCCATACAAAAATCACTTGAGTCTACACATATGAGACTCTCTGTTGAAGGTCTCAAATCATTTCGAATACTCAATATACACCTCTTCCTTAATCATACCATTAAGGAATGTTGTCTTCACATCCATCTGATGTATCTTCCATCCCATCTACGCTGACAGTGCTAGAATAGATATAATTGAAGAGTACCTTTCTACTGGAGCAAAGGTCTTATTGTAATCAATTATTTCCACTAGAGAGAACCCTCTGGCCACAAATCTAGCCTTTGTGTTTCTCCGCACTACCATATGATGCTTGCTTTACCTTGTAAATCCATTTAGAAGTCACCACTAGCTTGTCTACTGGTCTTGGGACCACTTTTGAAATATTGTTTCTGGTAATGGAGTCATACTCCTCAACCATGGCATCAACCCATATTGGTTACTTCACTTCTTCCTTGAATGAGGATGTCTCAACCTCTACACTCTCACTCATTAGAGCCATGTAGTCAACGTACCGATCTGGTGACCTCCTCTACTTGCACTATGATGTGGGTGCTCCCACATTCTCTATAGCATCATGCATCAATATGTTAGCCTCTATGGTGTGCTTCCTTCCATATCTAAAAGTCTCTGCATCAGTGGGTGCTTCCACTCTCTGTTCCTTTGCATCTTGCTACTCCACATCATCTTGAGGTTCCTCCTTTGGAGCTAAAATCTCCTCATCTACATATAACTGAAACTCCCTCTCAGGGAACATCTCATGGACTTTTCTTCATCAAAATTCACATCTCTACGAACCATTGTCATCTTATTGGATGGCGATACACCTAATAATTTTGAGGTGTATTAGTGTACCCCACAAATATGCCCAACTTAGCTATTGACTCTAGCTTTTTTCGTGCATCCTTGGTAACATGACAGTAGAGTGATAAACCAAAGATCTTGAAGTGGGCCACATCTGGTTTCTTACCTGAAAAAGCTTCTCTTGGTGTGCTTATCCCGAGAATTTGATGAGGGATTCTATTATGCAAATAAATGACTATGTTGCATGCTTCTTCTCACAAGTGTAACAGTAGGAATTGATCATGTATCATCACCCATGAAAATCCCACGATACTTTTTTCTTCCTTTTAGCCACCCCATTCTGTTGTCGGTTATGAGGTGCTACTAACTCCCATTATATGCCTCTCGATGTACATAAGTTCTTGAATTCATTCGACACATATTCTCCATTGTTATCACTTCTAAGAGATTTAACTTTCCTGCCAGTATCTTTCTCGACAAGTGAATTTAATTCACAAAATTTCGCGAACGTTTGATCATTATTTTGCGTGAAGAAAATCTAGCACTTAAGAGAAAAATCATCAACAAATATTACATAATACTTGTGCCTCTTCATGGATTCTGTTGAGAATGGTTTGCAAACATTTGAGTGAACTCTATCAAGGATCGCTTGCACTCGACTGTCTTTATCATGGAAGGAATATTTAGTGTACTTCCCTAATATACACCATTTTTGTGTGTCTCAATGCTCTAGTGTACCCTTGGGAAGTCCTGTAGAAATTTGATGCATGATCTTCAAAGCTCTATGGTGCAAGTGACCTAATATTCTATGCCACAACTCATTGATGTCTCAGCTCTACACCTTCTATGCTTTTGTTCTCAAAGAAACACAATATTCTAAATCCAATTTTTAGAGGTTCTTCACCCGAACCCTGATCTGCTTCACTTATCCTAAGGCTATGTGACGAAGGAAATCCTTTCCCTTGCTAAATATCACATCGTAGCCACGATTCTCCAACATGGGAACTGAAACCAAATTCTTCTTCAAACTTGGAACATACATGACATATTTTAATGTGAGAGGAGAACTAGATTCCATTTGAAAGGTAATAATACTAATGTCGATTGTGTTATACCTCCCATCATCTCCCATCTCATTGTGCATCTGGAGGTCCTTCTCCTCCAAGTCATTGGATAACTCTTTGTTACTGGTCATATGGAATGAGGCTCCAATATCTAGGTACCACACACTACCAATCACTTATGTCACCATGCAAGCGATGAGGGTTAAATCTAGTTTGAATTGAGAAGCAATAGCCTCACCTAACGATCCTCTTGAGAGCCTTTTACGGACCTTCATGTGTGAACACTTTGTGGCATAGTGTCCTAGCTTATGACAATGAAAATATTTAATCTTCAACATGTCCTTCTTGTCACCCTGATTGGAATCTGATTTGGAATAGGATGACTTCCCCTTCCCTTTATTTTCCTTTCCAGCTAAGGCACAATTCTCCTCATAATCATGCTTAGACGAGAATCCATATATGGTGTTCTTCTGAATCTCTTCTTGTACCAAATCAGACCAAAATCACTCCCACTCTAGTAGCTTCTCCCTCCCATTAATTGAGTCTTGGTAACTATGCCAGCTCTTGGGAAGGCCTAGAACTTTTAGGCTCACCAGATCGTCTTTAACAACTATAACACCAACACTTCCAAGCTCATCCTGACATTGGGTGATCTTGGTCAAGTAATTCGATATTGTGTGACCCTTTTCCATCTTGATTGTTTGAGCTTGTCCTTCAGTGTCAACTTCCTGTGGTCACTAACGTTTTGAAATAGGTCTATCAAGGTCTTCCACACTACAAATGGAGTTTCCTTACCATGTAGGTTCGAGACAATATGATCTCGAACTCCTTCTAGGATAATCCTTCTTGCCTTTACGACACATTTTCTCCTCTCTGCCATATCTTGAGCATTAGCTGGCTTAGGAATATCTTTGTTTATGAATTCCTTAAGCTCATTGTCTTCCAACACTGCCTTGATCCTATCCTTCCAAGAAATAGTTCGAACTACCCTCAAGGGCATATTCAAGTCTAAATCCATAGAATGACATCCTGCTGGCTCTGAAGTATGATACTGCAAATTTGATTTCTCCTGCAAAATAAAAACTCATATTCTCCTCTTCTATAGTGATTTCAACTCTGATACCATGTAGAAATTCCTTGTAGATTGAAACTGCAGATTGTAATATGCTAAAACAATTGACTTGAGTATACTCTACTCATCAGCGGAAAGAATAAACGATCAATTAAATCACAAAGCATAAAAGAGAAAGAATTCAATCACACATAACACAATAATTTTATAGGGAAAGCCACAAATAAAAACCCCTGCTATCTGTATATTACATTAATAAAAAAATATGAGAATATTACAATGCTTTGCTCAATCTCGAAGAACCTCTACACTATCTCTATCTATCTCACTTCTTCCCAAACAAGCTCAAGCCAATATCTAGCCAATTCTGTTGTCTGCCATTCTCCTATTTTCTTACGCAGTTTCCTTGGGAATCAACCCATATTTAAATAATAAATTCCATAATTATGAATTGAGTAATCCTCATAGGGATTCCTCTTATTGACTGCAACACGTGTACAATTTAGATGATTATACAACTGATAGTGCACTAACCATGAAGCTAAATATCAACTGGGTTTTTCTCTGATCTGACATGCATGAGTTAATTATGAGTGAATATTCAGTTTGTTAGTTGATCATTACTAGTTGCACTCCACTACTGCAAGTTATACCCCACTACTAGATCTCCCACTAATATCTCCATCAGTTGGAACTAGTTTAACTGACTTTAACTCAGACTGAATTAAGTAATTACAACTCAAAATAAACTCAACTAGGGATCCTAATAAATAGGATACACTCTACATGACTCTAGTTAGACCCTCAACTAGAATTAACTGAGTCAACTAAGTCAAATTAACTTATTTAACTATTACAAGTTGTCATGAGATATGGAATTACAATTTAATTCAAGGACAAAATTAAATTAGAATTTTCTTGTTGCATTTTGAGCAAACCCAAGTTGTGAATGACAATGATAAGTTTCATTTTGTAATTCTTGCTTTGGTACTTTTGATTTAGGCTACTATATGTGTGTGTGCGCACTATTCACGCTATTACATTTTAACCATTAGTTCATACTAATTATGATACTTCTTAACTCCACAACAATTTTTTATGATATTAATTTTTATTTCATAGCAATCATAGTACATATGAAATTGAGATTTCAATATCATCGTAAACGAGACTTTTACACTGTAGCTTACAATGCATCCAACAACAAAACTGAGTCAATTATAAAATCATATAAAAATATAAACATGTTTAACCTTAACTTTTCTTCACATATTGGTAACATTCTTCATATATCAATATCATAATTAACTGTTATCACTTTGAATGCAAACATAGTAATCGTTGATTGAAAACCTAATTGTAAGCCTAGATTGCATGGTCCAAAAAAACTTAAATAACCATTATTTATGATGCATTGCTATAGTCAACCTATTTTACTTTTGGGTAAAGTGAAACAATACACACACAAACTAAACTTAAAAATTTATTCCACAAATATGTCCAAAAAATGAAACAAAAATTAACCAATGATCATATTCCAAATATGCCAAAAGGTCTAGGAGAAGTTTAAAGGGAAAATAAAAACATGATGAATAAAAAAATAGTTGATTGCTATTGAATCTATGTGATCATTTCCCTCCCTATGACTTGCAAACTATGTGCATTATCTGCATCATTTCAAGATTAATGGCACATATTGCTTCCCGCATTGATGTTTTAAACCTAATTTATAGTGCTTTAATCCC